>RCUC01133511.1:0-23970 GCA_003697995.1 Taxidea taxus jeffersonii | reverse complement strand
TATAGCTAAGATTGCAAAAATCACTGATTACTGTCAACTCTTCAAACTTTTATAACAGTTTGGAAAGCAAGGTTAAATTTGATACCAAAGAATTTTAATCTCCATGATTCTAATTTCATCAAACTTTATTAGCTTATGTAGTAAAAGCTTTGCCAATCTACAGTTCAAACTGGTAACTTAAGAACAGCCACTCCTACTTCCCACCCTAATTTAAAGAGATCCCCTTCTCTTCCTCTTGATTCCTTCAAACAAACCAAACAAAAAACCATGTGAATAAAAGACAGAAAATCCATTTACTAAAACGAGTCTCTGCCCAGAAGCACCACCAAGTAATCCTAATTCAGCTGAAATACCCATCTCTTTATAAAAAACATATCTGGTGAGGATATCATCCATAAATTTAGCTGTGCAAGAAATGGAGATTTATTTCTCTGTAACTCAGTTTCTATTTCATGCCCCATTCCATTGGGTGGCAAAATCTTAGCCTGAGTCAATAAAGAGTATTTTCTTCCTCTTTCCCAGAGGTTGCACTAAGTTATTGGGAATTTAAATGATACCAAGGCACAGGGATGGAGCTGTGGCAAGGAGGTTACCCATGAGATCTGAGTCATCATCTGTTCTTGCCAGCATCCCTGAAAAAGAACACATTCCTGTCTGGTCCTTGCTGCTGTCATCCCTCACACCCCCTGCAAGGTGTGCGTCTCCACTAATTCATACATCTCCTAGGCAGAGAGGATGAGTCTGCTGCTTCCTGGGCAGGGGCACACTGTGTGGTTATGTCGATACGAGGGGTAGCTATTTCCACTCTGGCATAGTGCTGCTCCCCACTCTTTGCCCATTCCACAGTGTTTGTCATTGCAGACCCCTCTCCATCAGGCCCCAGAGCACCTCCTCCCAGGGGCCCCGCCCTCTGCTCCAGGGAATCTTTTCCAACCTCTGGGGCAACAAGCCCCATGCTCACAAAGTCTGTTACATTGTTTCTGCACAAGCATCCATTGGGTTTTCCTTTGAGGGTTGGACCTTTGAACAAATCAGGGAAAATGCCTTGTTTCTCTCTTTAGGCCCCATCACTTGTTCCTGGAGGCAATAAGCACCCAGTGGAAAGCATCAGGTGACACTAAGGAGTAATGGAAATAGAAAGTTAGCCTTCTGAAACTTATTTGATTTAGCCTTGGCTGAAATTGTGATCAAAGCCAAAGGATCACAAGCTTTAGTGATCAGTTTAAGGAAAAAACTGAAGAATGTTGGCACGGGGCAAAGCACTGAGTTCGCCAGATCATCTTAATCTATAATGGCTAGAAAATGTAAGATGTTTACTTTAAACACACTAAGAATATAAACAGCAAGGTTGGAGTGAAGGTCTTTTTTTCCCCATGCTTATATTTATTCCATATCTTGTTGCCATTAAATCATTCTCTGACTAGTTTGCAAGAATTTCCTTAGAGAAATACTGACTCTAAACTTTATTATTATCTTCTCTTGGACTATATCCTTAATCTCAGAGACATACTTGCTTGGAATAGGAAATTGCATTTACTCACTATAAGTTTGTGAAAGGAAATTGAGTTTGATAGAATGTTTATTGCTAGAAATCAAGTTCACTCACCTGAAGTTGTAATGTACACACCAGCTCTGTGGCCTCTCTAACTTCATTCTGTTACTTCACTCTTATATAAGGGCCTTGACTTCATTTAGTTATAAAAACATCAAGCCCTTTACTTAGCTTTCTCCCCATAAGCCTTTATGAAAAACTCCAAGACTCTAACGAAAGTAGTTTTAAAGAGCA
Organism: Taxidea taxus jeffersonii; assembly: GCA_003697995.1. Classification (NCBI taxonomy): domain Eukaryota; kingdom Metazoa; phylum Chordata; class Mammalia; order Carnivora; family Mustelidae; genus Taxidea; species Taxidea taxus. The sequence goes on along the minus strand of RCUC01133511.1, from coordinate 22,184 downwards.
ACGTGAATTTAAGTTTTTCCCTACTAGTGAAAAAAGGGAGCGCCAAGAGAAAAAAACACGGGCCAATACTTGACACTGTTATTCTACATAAAAGTTTAAATGTATTTCTAACATGTCTTAGAGGCAAATACACAACTTTAGACTGACACCGTCAAAGAGGACATAGACCAGAGGAAAGTTAAGGAGTGAGGACACAGTTATATTTCGTTTCCCCAGCCAAGTGCCCAGTTCTCTTTGTACCCCAGATGTTACCAGTATAGGAGAAAGTCATTTGGTAAAATTCACTCACATGAATGCATTTGTTATATCCTATGCCACCTTTGTCTCCCTCATCGTCATATAATTTCATGAGGGCAGACACTTTGCCTATTTGTTGTTTAGCTGTTATATCCCCAGGACTTCCTCCTAGGCGAATGGTAGGCAGTCAGTAAATATTTGTTGAAATTTTAAAAATGAATGAATGAAAGGATTCTCCCAGACTTTCACCCTGTATCTTTCAAAGTACTGTTAGAAAAACGTCAGGTTTAGGTACAAAGGTGTTAGAACAGTGGCACGCCAACATTAGCTGTGACTATTCTTAGAGCCACAGCCCTTCCCTTAGATTCCTTAAACTATACATCTTATACTTATACTTATACTGGTCTGATATAAGAATTCTGTGCCAAGCTTGCTCATATCTGCCCAGTTTTGAGTAGGTGGCCTCAACCTCCTGTTTGTTAGGACACAATGGATATTTTCTTGTGAGTAGTTGATACAGTTTTGGTATGTAGATGGTCATTAAACTATGTAGGTGAGGCATGGAGGAAAGGAGCAAGAAAACACTCTATTCAATAATTTTCATCCCTTTTGTAGTATATTTCTGCAAGGCCACATGTCTGTCAGACACAGCTATTGGATGATTATAAAAGGACCCAACTCTGCCCCGATACATTCAGGCCTAAATTTTAATTTAAATATCTTGAAGTGTTTAAAAGTTTTGGAAAGAATAAAAATAATTCTAACCTTTTCCCTTTTCATTGTCCTACAGCTTTGCAAGTAGAGAGTTAAGTTTCATGTTTGGCAGGGGTGAGGGGCATGTTCACACTCCTGTGCATGGACATTCCTTTTGCTTAATAAAATTTTAAAACTAAATGAACACCGATGATCTTAAATGCCTCCTCTAAATATGGAATATTTCACTTTCATGATGAAGAAGTTGAGTTCCACCATCTTTAGTTTTTTTTTTCTTTGTTTTTTAGGGTAAAAGACAAAAATTTCAGGCAGAACTTGTAAAATTTTGTACATTCTATATCTATAGCACATTTTCTTTAATTCATGATGAGAGAATTTTGATACTTATCACCATGTGTATTTATGATTTAGTATAACTTGTCACTCAATTTGCTTTTTGAGGATCCCAAAGTTTCCATTAGCAACATGTTAGCCACCATGAAAATGTGCAAAGTTAGCACATTTTCCTGCTATGTGCTGGTTGCCTCAAGGACACGTTTTCAAGAGGGTCGAGGCGCAGATGCCAAAAAAGTCATAAAAGTGTGAGGTCTTTTGGACTTGAGCAAATTTAGTTCACCAAATTTTCCATGGGATGTCAACAACACTTTGCAAGTTAGTATTCTATTTTGAGATGGAAACCAGCATTCACTGAAATTGAAATGTAAATGTTGGGTAATATTATCACATGTTCCCATTCTCAGGATGCTCTAACCTCAACAAATTCATCACCAGGAAGAAGTTTGGACTGTCACTTGTGGGGGCTCTCTGCCCTTTTATGTCTCATATCAGAGAAGTAAAATTGGCATATCTGCATATTAAATGTGTTTATACCATGTTCCATTGAATATTTCTGAAAGGAGATTTTTCTTTATAAGTCACTTTGAAGATTTACCTTGATCATTGACACCTTCAATCTTAGGTTGATATATAAACGTCATACGACCATAGCATAACTATGATTTTTATATTGACTACATCAGGCAGTATATATAAAAGCAATTAAAGCTTCTGGAGCATTCTACACTGAAATATGTAGAATTAAAACAAACAAACAAACAAACAAAAAAACTTCCTATTTTCCAGTAGTGTAGTAAGGGCAAAGCACTTAGATTTTGTTTATCTTGTCTCAGGGCCTAATGAATGTTAGCTATTATCTTTATCAGTCATACAGGTTTCTGTTATTTGGAGGTTTGTATCTTTCTTTTAACTAGTGAAAGCACTTTGCAAGTGATATGTCATACAACCTAGAAAGTTAGAGCTAAAAGGAATGAGCCAATCTCCCCATTTTATAGATGTGGACATTGAGGTTAAATGACTGAGACAGAGTCATACAGATAAAGCAGAACGCCTGAGATGAATACCCTGACCCCCAGGCTGCTGTGATTTCCACCAGCCCAGATCTGGAATTTTTCAGACAGGGAGATCCTGCAGATGTGCTTGAGGAAGGTCTCTGATACTGCTTTTATATGCACAAACATCAGGGAAGAGCAAGATTGGGTTTAATAGCTTAAAGAAAGAGGGACACAGGGGTGCTTGGGTGGCTCAGTCGTTAAGTGTCTGCCTTTGGCTCAGGTCATGATCCTGGGGTCCTGGGATCAAGCCCCACATCGGGCTCCCTGCTCCATAGGGAGCCTGCTTCTCCCTCTCCCACTCTCCCCTACTTGTGTTCCCTCTCTTGCTGTGTCTCTCTCTGTCAAATAAATAAAATCTTAACAAGGAAAGAAAGAAAGAAAGAAAGTCAGTCACACCCCATAAGACTCCTTATCCATTTGGGGCTCATTTAAAAAGTCTGAATAAAAATACGGTCTTTGGATCCACTTAATTTTTTGGTCATCTACTGTGGGAACAATTCATTGCTTTTAGATGAATGAATTGCCAAAGGGCTGTTTTGTCTATAAATTCAAGTAAATTGAAGAACAAGTCATCATGAAATGTAAACACAAGATAATGTTCCTGTGTTCCATTTCCTTTTTTCCTGAAAACGTGGGTGACAGAGATCTTCATATCCAGCATTATTTGTGGAAAAAAAAAATTAAGTTAGCCGGTGTTTCTTATGAAGAAAGCTATTTCCCCCATTCTGTAGGAGATTCGATCTAGAGAAATTGAGGGCCAAGGAGATTATGTCCTGAAGTTGATTTTTCTTCTGTTTTTGTTCCCACTGTGGTTCATTTTGAAAAATGTGAATTTGCTTAAGTTTTTAGTCACTCTATTTTTAAACCAGCATCTTTAGAATATTCTTTAACATCAAGGGAAATTAAAATGTTATATTGTCTTCACTCTTTTACCTTGGGATTTAGAAATGTTCTTTTCAAGGTATGATTGGTCCTAATCTGACTCCTCACTTGGACAGAATAAATTGAGACCAAGCCTACCAGATGACCAAGAAACATGTCTCTGTTATTTTAAGAGACAGTAGCACCTCTAAGGAATGTATCTATCTATCTATTTATTTATTTATTTGTCATAGAGAAAGAGTGCACACAAGCAGGTGGAGCGGCAGGCAGAGGGATAAGCATGCTTACAGATGAGCAGGGATCCCAATTTGGGACTCGATCCCAGGACCCTGAGCCGAAGACAGACGCTTAACTGACTGAGCCACCCAGGCACCGCACCTCTAAGGAATTTAGATGCAAAGTTCAGAGAGTTTTAGACAGGGCGTGATTGAAGAGCATGATAAAGAAGGCTTTTGAGAGTTTTGCATCTTGAATCATCCTTATTTTAAAATTAGAGCCACACATCTGGTTGGTTTAGAGTGGCTTGCCTTAGCTTTTAGGTGAAATTCTTTTAAAACAGGAAGTAAGTTTACTTTTGCTTACCAAACTCCCAAGTGGCTCAGTTTCAGGTTCTACAATAATTTGATTACTAAGTCACATATGACAAATGGATTTCCAACCAGAATTTCTTGAAAATAACGGTAAAACCCTCCAGCAGTGCAGTCCCCTAATGCCAGGAGGTGCTATAATAATTGGTAAATACCTTGTCTGATGCCCTATAATAACTTATAGGGCAAATCATCAGGTCTTCTGTTAATTTTTTTTTTTTTTTGGTCTCACAAGCTGGTGACAGATGTTAGAGAAACATATACTTCCTATTGTTTTACTCATCTTTTAAAACTTTGGTGTAAGTGTAAAAATAATGACTGTCACAAAAACTGGCAGAAGAACCCTAGGATTTTATTTTTTATTTTAAGAGAATATCCTGATTTCCCAGACTCTATCAGGTTCCATTTCCTGCCACCTCTATTAAGGTTGAGAGGTCTCATTATTGCAAAAATGACTGTTGGGTTTCCTTTGGCTTTGGGTTCTCTGGATCTTGCTAATCAATTATTTTTTTGACATTGCAAATATTATGAGGACTTTATATTATCAGGCAAGGGAAATCCATTTTTTTTCCTAAGCTGGGTCTTTCCTGTTGTTAAAAGTACCTACAAATGAATTATGATTTCTTACTCTACCTTTTAATCTATTTCCTAACAGTTCGTGTGAGATGTTAATGAAATAAAAGCTGCCAATTCTTTTCTAAGTCAGATTGCTGATTAAGCAACTTCTCCTTTAACACATAACTTTTGGATCCTTTAAAAAACAACAACAGCAAAAAACTATGAATGAGCTCTGAGAGTGATAGCTTCTAGAATCAACATCTGCGTTCATTAAAATAGGCCTGCCCTGGGACGCCTGGGTGGCTCAGTTGGTTAAGCAGCTGCCTTTGGCTCAGATCGTGATCCCAGTGTCCTGGGATCGAGTCCCACATCGGGCTCCTTGCTCAGCAGGGAGCCTGCTTCTCCCTCTGCCTCTGCCTGCCTCTCTGTCTGCCTGTGCGCACTCTCTCTCTAACAAATAAATAAATAAAATCTTTAAAAAAATAGGCCTACCCTGATGTAGGCATGAAATTTTCCAATAGTGTATATGTGCAGTAGAAGAATAACAGTGGCCTTAATTTTCATTCAGCAGACACTTACCGAGCGCCTGTCATTCATAAAGACCTGGGAAGAATTGAAGAACAATGCCATTGTTTCGGAGCGTCTCAGAATGGAGTCTCTAGAAAAACTCCAACAAAACTTCATTGAAAATGCAGATTCAAGGGCCCCACTTGGACCTACCTAATCAGAGCCTCCGGGGTGAAGCCCAGGAACTTGCATTTAGCAATAGTCATGTGCATTCGAAGTTTGGAATGATTAAGTTAGGGGCTCATATTTTCTACATGGAGAAACAGACTGGAAAGCAAATAATAGAAATTCTCTAAAGCCAGGCAGGTGAACTGGGCTGTAAAAACATTGCAAAACCTCTTAGGACCAAACAACTCAAGGAAAGAGAAAAGAACATGGTTCTACGTAAGCCCCTCCTGTGTTTCTACATGGAAAGGAAAGGTGAGGCTTTCTCCAGGTGTGAGCAGGTCATCACAGTCAATGTCAAGCAGTTTCTGGGAAGTTGAACAGTAGAGTCCAAGGAGAGTAGTAGATACCACAAGTCATCCCAGCCAAGGTACCTGCCCTAACTCTGGTCCACACACCTCTCCTTTTTATCGGCGACATTGTCATCCTGCTTTCTCAAAGCTAAAGCATCATGCAGCCAGAGTCTCCCCTTTCCAAGCCAAAACCCGTGGAAATGAGAGTGAAAGAATTGGAAAGGGCAAAAGAGCTTGTGTTTAATTAAGACCCAGAGGCAGCATGGTGTAGGTGGATGGAAAGCTGGGTTCTTGGTTCGGTAATTGTTGTGTGATTGTTAGTGCAAGAATTTCTCAGGGCCTCAGCTTCGTTCTCTGTGAATGAGAAGTTCTCCTTAATTCCTGGGCTGCATTTCAGCTCAGACACTGATTTGGTTCGTGAGCATCAGTGTCTTGTCTCACGCATGGTTTTCAAGACAAGCAAAGTCTAGCATCTCATCGTCCTAAAGCCTCTCCAGCAATCTAGTCAAGAACTGAAATGCCAGCCATCAGCGTCCTCCTTTTGATGACTTGTGGTTAAGAGAACAAGCTTCAGAACCAGGTGATCCCTGGTGTCAACTCCAGCTGTGTTACTCCCAGCCTCGATTCCTTCATTGTTTAAATCGGGATAATCATACACGTCTCACTGTACCACTGAGAAGCCTAAATAATGTCTTCAAGATGCCAGCTCCAGACTTGATATATACAAAGGGCCCCTGTGTCAGATCTTCAGAAAGACTACAGACACCTTCATTCTTCCATCATGAACTTCTGTCTTTGAGTAGGGCCATATTGGAAAAGGACCATCATTTATGTCAATTTACAATCTTTAAAAAATGAACTGTGTGATTCATTGCAGTGAGGTACCTTGCATATTTGACATCTTGGGTGAACCATTGCTTAACACTCCCTTCTTTATGTGATAGAATTATTTTCAGTAATTAATTTCAGTAATTATCACATTAATTATCAGTAATAGTTAATTTCAGTAATAATCACATTAATAATCAGCAATAATCATTATTTTCTTGATTTGTTCTTTTAAAGCAAATAATAATTAAATTAAATAATTAAATAATAATTTAAATAATTTAAAAAGAAGAGTGAATTGCAAATTTAAAGATAATTTGAATTCAGCACATGTCAGGTATGAACTAAAATGTACACTTGCCAAAAAAAATTATACCTCACCGTTCAGTTTCCTTATTTTCAATTTAAAACTCAGACTCTCCAAGAGGTTACGCATAAATGACAGAAAGGATATACTTCAGAGATCTTTATATGTTTGGCTTTGCAATCACCGAGCAGCTATTGTTTGTTTTAAATCTACTGTTTAAATGCAGGAAGAAGGGCTACCACCAGGGTCAGTGGCAAAACCTGCTCTAGAACCGGTTGCTTCAACCATTTCCAATGGTTGCAAACTTGGCCTAGAACCAACTCCTGGGCCTGAGCCCATGGATGCTGGGGAGGCAGGGGATGGGGAGACCTGTTGTGTAATTGGCAGCTCTTCCAATTAACTTCTGGATGGAATACAATGTTTATGGGAGGATAAATAATTTTAAAAATGAGATAATCCGAAGCTTACGTATATAGTATTAATACCTAATAATAACCATACTAGCTCTCTAGAACTTGGACCAACAAGTAATTTTTTTTTTTTTTGGTCTAAGTTATTGGGGGAAAGAACATCCCATCACTGATATTGTTTAGAATTGTTGGAACATGTTGATAATAAAGAGCAGATCAACTTTTAGTCAGCTTTGTTATTGTTTTTAAATTCTCTGCAGAAAACACCCCCCCTATAGCCTGCGACTGGGGGCGAGGGGCTCTCTCTGTCCTACCCTTGGTGTACCATTGATTTAGTTGTTTTCTTCACCTATGAGTTTCTAGAATCTTCTGACTCCCCAGCACACAGCACACCCCTTTCTGCATAGTAGGACATAATAATTATTTGTTGAATTTGAATGCAGCTCATGCTACATGTCCCCATGCTTGTTATTTTTAAAATGCCTAAGGGCAAGTATTATTATCTGCATTTTGCAACCAAGTTTTGAGAAATTACATAACCTGTTCAAATTCACACAGCTTGTTAGTGGCAGAGCTGGAATTCGAACCCAGGGCTCTGTGGCTCCCATGCATTCAGCGTGTGGCCCTGTAGACAGCTTCTCATCTGTGACATAATTTGCTGACACCTGTCTACTGACTTTAAAATGTATAATGCATAATTAAAGAAGTAACCTTTGTGAGCACTATTCAAGCTTGTTTTCATCCTAAATGCAAGTTGGAAAAATATTTGGCACTGGTGACTGTCACATTCATTAGGAGCCTTAAACCCATCTGCAGCTCTATTGATATTCATCAGCCCTGCTAAATCATTTACACCATCAGGAAATTAGTCTAGAATGGCACTCCTTTTTCAGAGAAAGGAACCAGGAAAATCCAGAGAGGCGAGAAGCTGAGTCCTGACGGGAGGCAAATAATAGCAGGTAACTGCTCCAGGCCGCCCTGCCAGGGGGACCAGGGAGCGGCTGTCATCCATAGGTTGGAGAAATAAAAACCCAGCCACGGTGGGATTTTCATTCATATGGCAGCACAATCCAGGGCCTGGCAAGTCACTGCGCCTGCACAGCCAACCATCTGTTTCAAAGCTTCCTGCATTTTCCCATTCATGTAGCCATTTAATCTGTCCTTGGCAGGGCTGAAAATAAAATTCGGGAGACTCGCGGAGAAATGGGTGGCTCAGAGAAGCCTGACTGAGATAAACCCAAACCTATCACACCCTGACCTCTGGAGGAGGCAGCACAAAGCCCCTCCTGGTGCACTAATCAGAAGTTATCCCACACACTGTCACCAGGGGGCACACCCCCAGGAAATAGTTGGCCTGCAACAGCACCCAGGAGATGATCCTGGGGACCTCACAGATAGCCCAATTCAGTAATTTTTTTTTTTTTTTTCGCCATTGTGATCACTGGGCAGGTAAGGGAAGAGGTTCGAGCCTTTTCTTGCTTTGGCTGAAGTGGCACCAAGATGGAGAAGTCAACTTGAACGGTGGAGTTACCTTACTACGCCTTCTCTCAAGAGTTAAGGAAACACCAAATTAGAAATTTAGAGCATGACATCTATTTTAGGATTTCTGGTCATCAACCAAACATCTTTTTTTCTTAACAAAAATTAAAAAAAATAAAGATATGTCTAGAAATTTTCAGTCACCATTAAATTTCCTTGTGGCTCAAACCCTCATGTCTCTTACATAATTATAAAGCAAAAAGTTCGACCTCTTATAAATTTCCTGCAGTAGCTAGTTCCCAGATTGGGAAGAGCATCCAAATGACCCATGGGACCTTTAAAATGTAGATAGCTATGAGAGCTGCAATCTGGAAAACTGTATTAGAAAATGGATAACCTTGGCGAGTCTAAGAATCAGAACAAGGGCTTGGATTCAGCCCCTACAACACAATTTTACCTGCTGAAGCCATCAGGGGTGCTGAATTACAGTTTGCTGATGACAAATAAATAAAGCACTTGGTTCTCCTAGTTCGGCTTCTGTCCCTGAACTTGTATTTCCCAAACGTGTCTGATTTTCAAATTATCTGCACATTATATCTCAAACTGGATCACACATTGGCATCACCTGGCGCTCTATAAAATACCCATGTCCCTGGGTCCCACCGCCAGCAACTCTGTTGTTGTCGGTCTGGGGGATGGGGCCTGGGCACCAGGAAAGTTGCCGGTTCCCCAGCCACTCTGATGTACAGCTATGATTCAAGAACCATGTGTTCAGCACCGATGCCTGGGCCCCAAGCTAGACCCACTGAATCAGTGTCTTTAGGGCAGGATCCAGGGCATCTGAACTGTTAACATGCATGGTAAGGGGGTTTATGGTCTGGCATGTCTGTGAATTGAAAGGACTTTACATTTCTTGTCCCCAGTAGACAGTGGCCCTTCCCCATCCCTGCAGCAGAGGGGCAGCCATCGTTCTGCTGGGGCGGTGGCTGAGGTGACTGGTGCCTGGTCTAAGCAGCGATGTGCAGAGTGGCAGTGAGGTCTGGGGTCAACACCAAGCCTCCCTCCCTCCCTCTGCCGCCCATCCACACACATGTGGATGTTTCCATAAATCACTTCTGATATGTGGTTCGTATTCAGGAAGTGTTCTGACTGCTTAGCCATGTAATGATGGAGTAGAGGAAAGGTCTAATTTTGGAATGACTGTGGCCGAGGCAGCGCCGCATTCCCTGCAAGTCTGAATTTCCTAAACACGGCAGCTCCATGGCTCTGGCTGCTTACCACAATTACACAGGCAGTTTGAGGCACGCTATCCATCACAGCAAATTACTGGTGGATTCCGCTCTGGAATAAGGCTGGACAGCCTTGCTGGTGGCAATCTTCAAGGAACCTTCTTGAGATCCAGGAGAAAGGCAAGGTGGGAGGAAGAGCAGAGCAAGTCGACCTGCTGAAGCAATTAACAAGATCTGGGCCTGAATTCCAGCCTGAGTGAGAGACTAGGCTTGTGAAAGCTACCGTCCCAGACAGAATGATACTGGAGTAGTTCTCATTTGGTTTTGCTGGTACATTACAATCGGGAAGGAGTAATTTACTGACTGCCACACAGCCTTTGGCCCCAACAGACTTGCATGTGATTCACCTAAGAGAGTCATCATCGCTCTCACTTTATAGGTGAGCAGACAGAGGCTGTCCATCCAGAATCACAGGTAGGTAGAGGCAGACCAAGATTTAAACCTGGATTGCTGTGGCTTCAAACCCTTGCCTTTCCCAGTATCTCAGGACAGCTGAAACCCTGCTCGACCCCGGAATCTTCTCACAGGACAGCTCCTGGAGAGCATACCATATTGGCAGTGATAATCTGTGACTGGGCTGCAAGGTTAACTTCCTAGAAGGACTGGACAGGCAGTGGGATGCCATCCTTCTTCCATGAACACAGAACACTGGCTCTTCCACTCTACAGCTCCTGGTTTGGTAGCCTGGTAATCAGAGAGCAAGGCTGAGCTCTTCTCCCATGAGCATCTCCTTTGGTTGTTGGGGTCTCTATAGACCCCAGAAACCAGTCCGTTAGGACTCCTGATATCATCCTTGGGTTCCTGGTTCTGTATATTCAGGAAGTACCCTATGAGTTTAACCTTTCGTGATTTCTGAGGGCTGAGGCAGCTGGAGAATCCGTAGGGAGAGAGAGAAAGAACGTCCAGCTTTGTCTTAGGTGAAAGCCTGCAAAAGCCAGCCTTGACTCATGGATCTATGTGCAGGAGTTGATTGGGAAGTGGCTGAGGTAGCACTGTTAGGAGAGTCAGGAGGTCAGACAGAGAAGGGAAGAGAGAAGACTATAAGGGGTGCACTGCTCGTGGTTATCCTGTGGACATTCAGGGCTCAGTCCTGCTACAGAACTTGAGGACAGTGTAGAGGACACCTCTGATGTCTTGCCTTCACTCAGGGACATAATGGCTGAGATATTGATCCCAACTTCCACCCATCACTGGCTGAGGGCTGTTCCTGGGGGAAGGGCAACTAACTCCCTGCTTGACAGGGGACCCTGGGTTGATAGGAAGCCTCCAGCTGCTGGCACGTCCTGACCAGGGAATGATTAATAGAAGAGACCCAAGCCTGGCCCCCAAAACACCCTAGATCTCCTCAGGGTTGAAGAGAGTTTTATAATTCACTGACTCCAATGATACTGTCCTAACAACATCTGACCTTCACTTACATGAGACGTACACACTCTTTGTGCCTCAGGCCTAGGGCAGACACAAAATACCTGGTGACCAGTTAACTCTGATTTTCAGAGAAACAATGAGTTGTTTTTCTACTTCTAAGAATGTGCAAATATTTGTTGTTCAACTGAAAGTCACATCTACCCGGATGCCCTGTATTCCCATTGGCTAAATCTGGCAAAGTTCCTCCCGACGCCTCCCTGAGCCAAGGGTGGGGGTACGGAGTGGCTGCCCTGGTCTCTGGCATGCCAGTGTCTCTGACACAAAGCAAAAGGTGTAAGACATCAGGCAGTGGGAACATTTCCCAGTCATGTGAGGAGGAGCTGGTGACGTTGGAAGTTCAGAGAGTGAGATTTTGAAGGTGGGGCAGATATTGGTCTTTGGAAACAGAGAGAGTGATGACAGAGTTGCACAACCTGCAAACAACCTTTGGAGCTCGTGGTATCTCTTATTATTCTGCTTGGAATTCATATTGAACTAACAGTTCTGACACCCTTACTGTCTCTGAGATTTCCCCCAATGATCACATCACTTTACCTTCACACCATTCTCGTTTTGCCCTGGAAGAAAGATAGAATCTCCCAGAGGACAGCAGTGTCCAAGGTGGACAGATTAGCAGTCGAACCCAGACTTCTGGACCCTCTCTGCTGCAGTGGGGGTTCCCCAGAGTGTGTCTTACCCCACACCCTGTGCTGCCAGCCATTGCTTCTGTCAAGTAGAAGGTAGAAGCTTGGCTCTGTCAGGAGGCATGTTGGGCTCACGTGCAGAACTGAATTATAGACAGCTTTCAGGTTGCTAATGGATCACTGTCTAGACCCTTTGCAGATACCATAATATAGTGGAATTCTATTCCTCCTATTAATAAACAACACACATCCCTTTAAAAACATTGCTTCAGTGAGAGAAAACCACCCAGAATCTGAACCGAGTGCAAGGCCAACTTGCTCCTTACACGGTCCCTGTAAGAATAAGACTTTCTCATCCCTTTAGGAGGACTCATCCAGGGGTTCTTACAGGGAGGAGCTGGAGGAGTGTGGGATGGAGGCCTCGGTGTGTGAAGGGTCCAGAGTGTGGGAAGCATGGACAGGAAAGGTGGGGACTCCAGACCCACCATGCCTGTAGGATGAGAGGGTCCAGGGTAAGCGCAGCCCAAATATGTAGGCTCTGCCAATAACAAGAAGGACGTCATCGCTGTGGGTCTTGGGGTTCTCACCTCTAGCCTTCAGAATTCTGGGGCTTTCCAAGGAAAGAGAAGAGTGGAGAGAGCTGAGACAGAGGAGGAACCCACTAGCAGTGGTTTATTCCAGGTAAGAGTAGAGGGACAGACATTTCCAGGAGGAGGGGCAGGCAATGGCCTCATAATAGACTCCTGAACATGCAGCATAATGACCCAATGAAGACAAAGTGGGGATGTTGGTTAGGAGGAGCAGTGGCCATTTTTATGGCTCATTCCCTGGCAAGCGCTGTTCACCTAGGAATTTGCAAGGACTAATTATATTCAATACTGAAGGTTACTCCTGGGTCCTGTATGAACTGATGGGCTACAAAAGCCTAATGTCACAAAAGTTTTGCAACTATTCCTATGACCCTGAACCAAATCCTGAAATTAACCAACCAGTCAATGATGTGGTGCCTAATGGGGACAGGGGCAGCCCCGTGTCAGGTATTGATGAATTCAGAGAGTCACTTTGTATCAGAGAAAGATGAGTCATGAGCTCAGCCTTCCAAGAAGGTTTGTGAAGGGGGAGCCCGGGGAGGCTGAATGTAATTATCTAATGCAATGGCAGGCTCAATTAAGGATGACAAGAGGACGAGCAATAAAAGAAAGATACTGGAGCATCTGATTAAGGCCCCAAATGTAAAAACAATAGTGATCACTCTCTAGAGAGTAGTGACAAAGCCTCCTTCTAGGGGATTGGAAGTGAATAGCCCCAATGCCTCTCTCTCTCTCACTCGCCTGTCTGAGACCCCTACGCTCCCACCACAAAAGAGGCCATGCTGAACTTTAAATCCAGTATCACGTTTGTACAAAGGACAGACACTGGCTCAAAGTCATGGGATGAAGGGGCCAAAGATTTTGACTTTGATACATCAGGTGAAATATTTATCCTGAGAGAGGAAATAGCACCCCATGTCTTTCTTCTTGAGGGGACTCTAGGTCAGGCTGATGACAGCTTCTTGTTCTGGAAGGTAGCCTTGAGAGAGAAAGGAAAATGAAAGGAAGCTCTCCTAATCTTCCTGGCGCCCTCTCAGATCTGATCCTCAGAAAACAGGCTTATTTGCAGAAGGAGATCAGCACCCCCAAAGGAGTGTGAGGAACAGGAGTCTACAGAGCTGTCCAGATCCAGGCTGTTCACGGCAGGCTTCCCGTCCTCCTGCTGCAGCCTGGTGACTTGTGCTTCTTCCGATCTGGTGCTCCAGGGAACAACGGGCATCGAAGGAGTCTGCTCCCCCATCCGTGCCTTAGCCCAGTCGAATGCTCAGAGTGTGGACGGTGTTTCCTGCACAGCTTGGACCAGGAGGCCTAGGGACTACAGTGAATTCAGTGGGAGGGACCTTAGGGTGTTCACCCTGCCAGCTCCCCCATGGTGCCAGCTCCCCACGGAATGAGGCAAGGCAGCAGGTCTTCAGGGCATACAGTATGGGCTGTGGAAGGACTGTGGGCATTTTGATGAGGGGTGGATTTGAATCCCCCTCATTGAAAGGCAGGGATGGGTTCCTTCACTAGTCAGTGGGCCTCACTGTCTGGCCAGGATCACATCTCAATGGTTTGTTTTTCCTACTTAGGTGAAGGACCAGCAGGATGTGAGTATGTGCCCAGGAATGCCATATTCTGAAAAAAGTGTCCCTCAAGCCTAGTGTCTCCAGCAACATTCCCTGTGGATTCTAAGCCTGAGAACGGTTCCCACCACTTGGGAGATGGCCAGACAAGGGTATGCGGCCATGGACACCTCTGTGCCCAGCCCCTATAAAAAGCTCCTGGCTCCATCCTCCACATATTCATAGAAGTCTAATGAGACAGAGATTTTTTAAAATGATTTTTTATTTGATAAACATGTTGTTGATGATGATAATTGGCCCAGGAAGCAATTTCCCAGAGAGTCACAGGGTTTGTGTTCTCTGTGGTTTGGGGATCAAGCAGAGAAGAAAGGCATCTGACCCATAGCTGTCCCCTCAGGGAGCTGCCTCTCCCTGTCTGTCTGGGAGAAGCCCGCCTGTGTCAGCCAGACGCCCAAGGGCAGCTCCTGGCTCCCAGCTAGCATGTTCTCTTGACTCATGTTTTCCTTTCCCACAGTCCTGAATCTGTTGTCCCGAGTTATCACTAAGGGAAAAGGATTGGGGGTAAGACTAATATTGACCATATGACTATGCCTGGCACTTGCTTTTTCTACTGGACTGGAACTGAATTTGAGACTCTCAGGGCCCCCAGACCACCTCTCCCGGACACCATCGCCATGCAGAAGAAGAAGTAAAGCTCCAAAGGCAAACTGGCCTGATGAGAGGTCCCTGGCTCTGCCTGTGAGCCCCACCACCCCCCTGCCTACACCGGCTGGCATCACAGTTCACGTATTTGATTCTATTGGACAGAAATGGTGGGGAGCAGTGATTTCCAGTAATCGCTGTCTTTTTTTTTTAGACTTAAAATCCAGGCAGAGGGAGGGGACAGGTCCTGACACTCTTTTCCAAGTGAAAATTAAGTATTAATGTGTAGATGAAAGGTGGGCTTTGGCTTTAGTATTTCCTACCCCACTATTCATGAGCCAAATTAGAAGCATTGAGCATTGACGGGCCCACGTGTTGTAAGCACTGTCATGGATCCTGCCAAGAAACTCAAGGCCCATCTCAATAGCCATGCTGGGCCAGAGGGAGACTCAGACTTTCCAGAGGAGATCATGGCCAGGCAACTGGGATGGGAGGCACCTCGGGAACCCACCTCCAGGAACCCCTCTCTACCCACTCCTGAGGTGATCTGTCCAACCAGTATGTCTTGGGCTGTGCCCACTCATCCCAGCTTTTTCTGTTGGAGGGACGAGAAGCCGTAGTTGTAGAGGGAATAGACTCTCAATTTCTCCTGTGTGGAGCAGTAGGCAAAGGTCATGTGAGCTCTGATGATGGGGATTCCAATTTCCCCACTTGAGTAGAAGCCATGCTTCAGAGGAGAAAGACCAGGGAGTAATGGTGTGTACATTCCTGAGTCACCGTGGTCAGGAAGCACCAGATCAATGTGCTTATTTGTCGTTTGGATGCTGTAACTGCCACCTGACTGGTCCCCCTTTCCACTAATTGTCCCCGTTCTGTCCTCCTTTACACAAGGGCCAGCTGTATCTTACCCCCATCCAAAGGTTTTAGAGGTAGGTCTCCCTTGCTTGCCAATTCAAGCGAACCCTCACCCCCGAGTATCAGCTCTCCATTCCACAGGCTGACCCTCCTTTCACAGACCTGCCCTCCTGCCAAGCCACATTTCTTAGAGTTCTCTGAACTCAACTTTTCTCCTTTGAGCTTTTTCAGCCCCTTGCTTTTTTCTAGATTAGCCATCTCACATAGGATGCCACCTTGCTCTCCCCACAGACCCCTACCTGCCAAAAAACCAGCCATCCAAGTTCAGCCCCAATGCCATCCAAAGTCTGACACTGTCGTTTTCCAAATGATGGTGAGGAGGAGGCTGTTGGTGGCATAACATTGATTATTACATATCAGGTAGTGTGTTAAGTGTATGGGTTTTTCTATTTAACCCTCCAGCCCACCCTCCAAGGCCAGTGGTGTTACTATCCCCATTTTACAAAGAAAGAAGAACATGGAGACACAAAGAAGTAACAAGACATAGTAACATAGAAGTAACATGGACTGTGGTAAGTCTATGCATTTTGCGTCTTCACTGGTAGGTCTTGACAGCAGGAGGGGGGGTTCTATTCATGCTCTGTTGCCCCATCCTGCCTAGCGACACGCCTGATGCATACTACCCGCTCAGCACATGGGGTGATGGTTCAGAGGCGTGCAAGAATTCAGCTCATTGTGTTTTCTTGGAATTAGCTATTGTTCTCACCTGGTGGCTTGTTTTTCAGGTTCCATAGATTAGGTCTGAGGTGAACAAAGGAGGCTCTTCTGCCCTTGCAGAAGGAAAGATCACGTAGGCTCCTGAGAGAGACATGGAAGAAGGGGAGGGAATCTGTTCTCCTTGTGGGATGGGTCAGTCTTCTATGTGCCCATCTGTGACCTAGGACAGCAAATAACCCAGTGACTCATTCTTTAGAACTAGGCAGGGAGTGGCCCTTCAGGAGGATGAATGCCTGGAGGAGGATTAGGAGGAAGAAAATAAAAGGCAGGAGCCTGTAACTCTGGGCGGCACCAAGGCATGAATGCTAGAGACTTGGGCTGATCAAAAAGACCAAGGCAGAATCAGGACTGATTAACTAAATACAGTTACATTTCCCAGAGCGGTGAGGGGCCAGTCTCTCTGCACCCACTGCCTCTGTCCCTCATAGAGAAGATGGGAAGCCATGGCTTCCCAAAGTGGAGTCCAGGCCTCCTGTCCCACGTGGTGTTGGAATTAGCTTCCCAGGATCATGGAGACTTAGACCCAAACTTGGTGTTGCCACTTACAAGCCAGGTGGTTTCTGGCAAGGAGCTTACTGGTTCTGAGTCCCAGTTGCCACATCTGTCAAGATGGGGTAACATACCTGCATTGCAGGGCTGTTGTTGGGACCGGATGGACACAGACCATGAACACGGGGCCCAGCCTCCAGTGCTTAGTGAATCCCAGCCCACTGGCAGCTCAGTGAAGGCACAAGAAGGAGCCACAGCTCAAGCCCCAGGAGGCCTTGTTAAGCCTCACTGGACACTTCTTGCTCACACCTGGTGCTTTTCTGTTATTACAGGCCTTAGGTTATAGTCCAGACCTAGCTGTTCCCCTTAGACCCAACACTCCCCAGCAAGCTGTCCCTCTGCACCAAGAAAAGCCTGCCTGAGGGGCACCTGAGTGGCACAGTTGGTGAAGTGTCTAACTCTTGGTTTTGGCTCAGGTCTGTGATCTCAGGATCGTGAGATTGAGCCTCACAATGGGCTCTGTACTCAGCACAGAGTCTGCTTAAGATTCTTATTTCCTCTCCCTCTTCTCTTCCCCCCTGTGATTTCTCTCTCTCTCTCTCTCTCAAAAATAAGTAAGTAAATCTTAAAAAAAAAAAAAAAAAAAAGAAGGGTACCTGGGTGGCTCAGTCAGTAAAGCATCTGCCTTCAGCTCAGGTCATGACCCCAGGGTCCTGGGATCCAGCCCTGCCTGTTTCTCCTTCTCCCACTCCCCCTGCTTGTGTTCCCTCTCTCTCTGTCAAATAAATAAATAAAATCTTAAAAAAAAAAAAAGAAGGAAAGAAAACCCTGCCTGAAAGACTGAAAGGTGCATTATATTCCCCCTGAACGGTCATTTGCATGGCTTTAAGGGCCAAGATATTGCCCTTTTCCTGAAGCCCTATAATAAGAAATGATATATTTTGATAGTTCTTTGATTTGATGGTTCCTTAGTATGCATGAGTTAGAATTTTGGAGAACATGACTATAATTTGCGGCTTGTGGCTAAGAACAACTCAGACGCCAGACATAATTCACTACCACTCTATACTCTTGGGTCTTCCACGTGTCTCCCTTCATTCTTTCATGTAGGTTTTCTTAGGATATTCTGCTTCCTTTCCTATCTCCCACTCATTTATGAATTCAAGCAAAAGATAATTCCACTTCAAAAATTGCTTAAAGAAGCTCTGGTTTGATTGGTGTCTTTGAATTCACCTAAAACAAATCCTCAGTCTATCGGTGAGGAAAATGGAGGTCAAAGGAGATTCAATAACATGACCAAGTATGAACAGAGGGCAGATGGCAGATCCAGAGGGGAGCACAGACCCAGGTATTCCCAGATCATGATCTGTCCTCATGATACTTCTCCAATCATCCTGCCTCTATGTGAGCCTTCATAATTTCTCCTCTGCCCATCTACCTCTTGTATTATTGTTTCTTCAAATCGTGTCACATTTTTATTTAAATAAGTTTAAGGGGAAATTTTATGTAATTGCCTAATGAAAAAGCAGTATCACTTGCCATTGATAGAAAGCTATAACTAAAGACAATGTGAAATGCAGTTCTTTGGAATTCTAACTAGGTATTGTTGCCGAAAATAAGATGG
The DNA here is from genome assembly GCA_003697995.1 of Taxidea taxus jeffersonii. Lineage (NCBI taxonomy): Eukaryota > Metazoa > Chordata > Mammalia > Carnivora > Mustelidae > Taxidea > Taxidea taxus. The sequence continues at coordinate 3,884 of RCUC01133511.1, read as the reverse complement.
AAGCCTGTTCTCTTTGATTATAAAGAATGATTGGCAAGTCTCAGAGGTGCTGAAGCCTTAGTAGGACACGTGGAAATGGATTCTGGATCCGATTTTGATGTTACCATTTTATGCCGATTTTGATGCCATCTTCGTATCATCGAGAAGAATTTTTCTCAATTACCATCGGTAGGATATTCTCTGACTTTGAGACCGCAGCAGTCCACAATGCTGCCACACCAGACTTCTGTGACTCCTTAGTTGTCAGCAGACTCCTGCCCTCCCCCTGTGCAGCAGTGTCCTTCAAGGCTGGGACACTGGAAGAGCTTCATGCATTTACTGGTCACCCAATGCCAAATGAATGCCTGACTCCTTCTTTTTCACAGTAGAATAAATGTTGAATTTAAGAATAAATTTTGGTAAATTTTTTGAGGGACTATCTTTTTCACCCCAGAAATAATGTCAGAATAATTAAATTTTAGATAATAATGAATCAGGGAAGTTCGTCTCAGCAGTGGAAAAATGCTGTGATTTAAATTGCCAATATACAGATACTTTTAGTTCTTGGAAGCTACTGCCAACTGTGCCTGCCGGAAGTTAAATTCTCAGTAGCTTGCTATGATTGATGCAGGCATTAGTCATTAAAAAAAAAAAAAAAAAAATCTTGAACTAAATAATTTGCATCCAAAGGATGACATCAGTTAACACCACGGGCTTGTTGTTCTAGAAATTGACCACTAGATGGAGCACTTGCAATTCAAAAATTAAAAACTTGCAGCCCCGGAGGTACAAGCCTTTTACCAAAGGATCTATTGTACTTACAAACCAGCATGTACACAAACGAGAAGGCACTGCTTGCCCTGAAGATGGTATTCTTTTCTTTCCTCCTAGACTTTGATATGCCTCTCCCTCTTTCCTCAGGACAGGTCACTTCTCCCCACAGGCAGTGTCTCTGTAGGAGTTCACCCTTTTAAACTTCTAGCGAGTCATCCTTCTATGCCGAGCTCTGTGACGGGGCAGAAAAATGTATTCCTTAAGATGTGGTTTCTTTCTTCCCCCTGCCTTGACACTACTCACTCCTGAGCACCAAGGCACCTCTTCTTCAAGTCCCACGACTGAATGCTAATCCGAAACATCCCACAAAAGCACCTTGGTTTGTAGGACCTTCATTCTTCTCTCCGAATTACACAGCACCTTTACTCTCCCTCAGGATGATAGCAATAAATTTTCTTTAAAGGTTTTTTAAAAAGAAAGTCCATATCAATGGAGTAGTTGTTCTCCCACGAGCTCTTTAACATGGTCATAATGAGGTATAAGAGCCCAGCTCTCAGAGTGAGGAGAGGAAGGAGGAGTGACCCCTCCAAGCAGGAGGGCCTAAAACAATAGGCCACATTGAGACCCTTGCAGCAAATCAGCGAATGTATTTGCAGCTTCTAACCCAGAACTAATCTTTTGCCCCAACAGCTCATGAAGCGGGCGAAGGGGGAGCCATGTGTGGCATAAAAGGGGAAGACAGAGCAGAAGAACTGAAACATTTACTTAGTCTCTATACAAACAGGTATGTCAACAAAATCAAGCACAAAAGAGCCTCTTTGTGGCGGGGTGTTTGCTGGCTACAGCCCCAGAACCTACGAACCCAGAGCTCTCGTCCCAGGTGGCCTCTCGTAATTTGCTAAATAACCTTGGGCAAGTCACTTAACCTTCTCAAACCTCAACTTCTCCGGCTATAAGAGGGGGTGCCTTGAGCTGTCTCTTCTCTGCTTCTCCGGGAAGTTGTGAGGATTAATGATGAGAGAAAAGCAGTCAGAGGCCTGGAGTTTCTTTAAGGAAGGTGCTGCTTATCCTTGGGTCGGAGTCGTAAAGATCAATAGAACAAATACACGCCAGCAACTTTGGCCAAAGTCACAAGGGCTCTGTGTCTTGTGGATTTCCACATTTTCCGTTTCTCAAAGAGGGTTGGCAGGGACAAAACAAAACAAAAATCCCTAAGAAAGCCTTTGTTTGACAAAATTCTCAGTGGATTTTTACCTGATTAGGCTGTGCTAGAGATGAAATGATTTTAACCCTCCTGAAAGAATGGAAAGGAAAAACCGTTCTGCCCAAAGATGGCTGGTTCGCCCCTTGTCCCTTCCGCAGAGGGAACCACATCTCACCGCCAGTCCCCCCAACCCCAGAGAGGAGGGAACGCCACGGACAATTAGCCTTCTAGTTTGGTCACAGTCATTATCACCATTCACAGCTTTTCTTTCCCTCTTCCGATGCAATATACATTCATGCTGCAGAGGCCCCAACCTGAGGACTGTTTGGGCAGAACCCAAAATGCAAGAAAAGGATCGATTTTAACCTATTTTAAAACATTTGATCTAATTTGATATTTCTAGTTCTCAACAGCTTACAGCAAATAGATGAAAATAAATGCCTTGTCACATGTTGTGCTGCGGACGATGCCTTTTGGTTTTCAAAGACTCCTAGAAACAGGAGTGGAATCCTCTATTAGCTGTGTCTGATGCCTCAGGATTTTCCTGCTGTCATTGTTCAAAGGTCTATTTTTTGGAGCCTTGAGGAATGACCAAGTGGATTATTTGCTCTAAAATGCTGTAAGTGATCTGTTTTTCACAGTCCTTCAGCTATAATAATGGGAAGAAATGGGGTAGAGGGGCAAGGAGCAGGGATATGGGGGCGTATATGCGATTCTCTGAGTATTTTCGGGACTAGAGATCTAATTCTGATATTTGGAGAGGGGGAAGAAGAAGTAATCATGGATTGTGCTGCTGTTTGCTTTCTCTTTCTGAAGTCTAATTATTGTAGTGGCCCACTGTCTTGATTAAGCCTTTCCTCCCTAGATAATTAATTTGCCTTCACGCAAGTGTATTTGCCTCTTACAAATCTTAACACATGGCTCTGAGGACCCAGGCTCAGCAAACCCACTTTCAAGCACATAAATAAGTGCCTTGGAATAATGAACAATTAACCTTGGTAAAGGAAGGCTAAACATCGGTATACTATATTAATTCAAGATTAGCTGTTTGGTGTTTAAAAAACATTATAAACAGTATACATTTGTAAAACCGCATGGTCGACAAGTTTAGTTAGCTGGAATATATTAATTTGTTCAAAGGAGTAGTTTCAATGTAAATATTTAAACAATTTGTTTCAATCTATTTCACAAGCCTTTATGCCAACCATTTTTTTTTTTTTAATTAGGCCCCTAAATCAGGCAGAACTGGAATTGAGAGTATAAACAGGTGATCAGGGTTCTTTGCCCCATCGGTGGCAAAACCTCGACACACATGGTCTACCGACACTGGGTGAATAGCATCTTCTTCCTATGTCAAGAATTCGGGTGCGAAATAGGCATGAGCACAGTCCCATTCACGGGGCTGCAGGATACGTGGCAGACAGAGGTTTGGGAAAGGAGTATACTAAGAAAAATCTCTGGTTTCTTAATGCTTGCTTTTCTCTGCCACCATTCTCATCAGGAAATAGAATAACAGCTCAGTGGGAAGCACATGCTCCTCAACACACAGGTGAGGACACGGGGGCCTGGCACTTTCAAGTCCCCAGCATCTTCCCAATCCTGTGTCTACTCCATATTCGGATTTTCCCTCTTTCTCTTTCAGCCCAGTCAGGGGAGCTTGGGATGGACTGCCTTGTCCCACCCAGGTCATCCTCTTAAAACCAACTCCTTCACACCAATTCTCCACGGCCAGGAGTTTGACTTTACCATCTTCTGATCCTTTTCCTAATCCTCACCCATTTCCCATGTCTTGGGGCTCAGTGTTGTGATGACCTCACTCCCAGCTCAGGTTTGAGGTTCCAGTACCTGAAAGGCTGTCTCTACTTGAAGTATTCCAGGCCATACATTCAAGGAAGAGCAGTTTCCAGGCACAGCTGGGGCAGCTGCT
>RCUC01133510.1:0-30970 GCA_003697995.1 Taxidea taxus jeffersonii | reverse complement strand
AAAAAAAGAGGTGATTAAGTCCAATGAGGTCCTTAGAGGCGGCCCGAATCCAATCCGGCAGGTGTCCTTATCGGAAGAGGAACGAGGGACACAAAGCGAGACCCACACAGAAACACTCACAGCCAGAGGAAGGCCGTGTGAGGTCACCGCAGGAAGGCAGGTGGCCCCTGCAGGCCCAGGAAGGAGGCAGCAGCTTTGCCTGCCTCTGCCCAGACCCCCGGGCCCTGAACCGGGAGGGAGTAAGTCTGCGGCTGGAGATGCCCGTTGGGCACGTTGCCCCGGCCACAGCTCAGGGGTCTGAGGACACTCCTTTTCCCCTTTGCGCTCCCTGCGTCATGCGGCCTCTGCGTAAAGGGCCAAGGTGGACGCTGGAATGTGCCCGTTTCCTGCCCCATTGGTGAGGCTTGCCGGGGCCATAGGGGCCACCGCGGTGGGACCAAAGTCTCCCTCATGCTGGTCACCTTGCCCAGAGCCGGGCGGGTGCAGGCAGTGTGCATATGGGTCTGTGGGTCCCTGACTCGGCTTCTTCCCAAGGAGGCTCCGGTTCTAGTCCCAGGGGAGATGCCCGTGGGGCATAGCGGGAGGGGTCATCCCCCACCCGGCCCGGACACAGGTGTGGGCAGGGCCCGGCAAGGCCGAAGTGCAGGGCTCTCTGCTGCCCTTGAAGTTGAGCCTCACGGCCCCGAAACCACTCCTGCGCCTCCGCCTGAGAGAAGCGGACACCAGCCATCCGCGCAGGATCCGGGCAGGGTCCGCGCAGGAGTGCTCGCAGCGGCAGGTTCCGAAGAGCCCGAGGATGCAGGCACCCAGGCGTCTGTTCGAGGAGAAGAAAGGTGCGCCGAGCACGTGTTAAAATCAGCAAGACAGGTTTTCTGTGAGGGAACAGAGTCAGGGCAGCGCTGAGCTGTGCTCCAGGGAGACCCCCACAGCTGGTGGGTCCAGGGATCCCAGAGCAGCAGCAGAGGGAGGGGAAGCAGGAGCCTTGGCCCAGCCTCATGGAGAAGCAGGAAAACAGCTCAGGGCAGCTGGCCCTCGGCCACATGGGACTCACCCTTGGGTGGGTGGGGGGCAAGGCTAAGCAGACGCAGGGCAGCCTATGCCTCGCAGCGTGGTTGGGACAGGATCGCGCACCGGCAGAAACAGCCCGGACTGGGAAGGGCCGGTTGAGGTCAGGGTCGGGGGGCTGGAGCACGAGCATGGAGGACAGGGTTCTAGTTCTCGGACCTCATGTGCACAAGGAGCCAGAGATGCCAGCTGGCATGCCCGCAGGCCTCGTGAAGCCGCACCTGCCTCCTGGCAGATGTCAGTACCCTCCTGCTCAGCGTCCCCAGGGCCCCAGGGTTGGAGTCCCCATCCAGGAAGGCGGATGGAGCTCCAGGGGGTGATACCAGCACGAAGCTTCGGAACAGGGGGCGGCTCTGAGGGCAGCCGGGGCTGCAGGGATGGGCACGTGCCTCCGAGTCCATGCCCCGCAGCTCCTGGGCTCTGCGGTGCATGGGCCCTGTGGTTAGCAGGAGGCAACCAGCATTTAGGAAGCACTGTCTGACGTCTGTGTGTGAAAGACAGACACAAGTGATTCTCTAAGAAGCAGCTAGCAGGAGGGAGAAGCCGGCTCCGCTCTCGCCACATTGATTGGCCAGGATGGCCCCCCGAGTCGTCCTCTGTGCTCCCTGGGTCCCCGGCTGGCGTGCCTAGGACGGCTCACACCCCTCTGCAACCACGTCCTGGCAGTGAAGGGTTGATTTTGGGGCCCAGCGGCGGGGAGCGATGGCAGCTAACGGCGCAGGTAGAATTCGCTGTGCTCCTCTGTGCGGGGAAGTGAGCCAGCGTCCTGGAGCCGTGGGCCTTGCAGCTGGAACACAGGCCATGTCTGTCGCTCTGCAGTCACGTGCTCATTAAACTGCGTCATTGGGGTGACAGAGTCCCTGAACCCACTGCACACGTCTCTGCCCTTCCCAGCAGCCTCCCTTCCCGGACAAGACTGGTCACACAGAGGGCACAGCCCCGTCCTCCTCGTTCATGGGGACCCTCCTGTGGGCCGGCCTTTAGACCCTGTCAGGACCAAGGGCCACCTCCCTCTCTGGGGCTCCGTCAGGTCCTTCAATTGCCAGCAGGTGACACATGAGGTCACCAGAGAGACTTGTCAAAGGGTCCCACTGCCTTTGACTGCCGCACGCGTCACCCAGAAAACATCTCCAGACTCAGCCATGGCCTCTCCCTGAGCAGCGGAAACCTATGTCGTCCACAGGTCCTGGGTCACCATCCGCCTCAACCTGAGTGAGGGGGACAAGGACTGGAGGTTGCCTGTGGCTTTTCTGCCCAGGCCCCTCACTCTGGGCCAGGAGACCCTCCTGGGAACAGAAGAAGGTTGCAGGTGCTTCTAACCTCCCTTCTCCAATGACCTTTTCCTGGGCTGTGCTTTCCACCCCTCAGCGGGGAAATCACAGCCTCTCAGAGCCACATCCCCAGTAACGCTGCTTCCAGTCCAAATCTACGCCCCTCGTCACTGCAGGAGGAACAGGCTCTCCCTAAGTCGATCTGGGGGGCTCGGCCCATCAAAGGGCAGGGACGGGAGCCCCGGCTGTGCACCGCAGGTCCCCCAGCCCTGACACGCGGGCCTGTCCCGGGGAAGGCAACGACCCCCAGCTGCCAGCGGGCTTGGGTACCAGGTGCCACGGGCTGGGTCCTGCCCCCTTAAGAAGGACCCTCAAGAGGATGTGTCCAGAGGAGCTATATCTCCAGGTCCCAAGCCACCCACGGTGGTCTGGGCTGAAGGTGGACCCTTGTAGATGGCCCCGCGTGCTGCCGATCCAGCCTGGGCTTTGGAGGTGTGGCCCTCCCAGGGCAGGTCCTGGCCGGTGCTCAGGTGGGACCCGCTGCATCCCGCCCCCCGTGCGGACCACTTGTGTGCCTCTCTGGAAGCCAGAGTGCCGTACTCTCGCGGTGAGGCCTATTAAATCAGTTGATTACTGGGCACAGCCCCTTCCAGCCAGATCCATTTCAGACCAATTCAACTGAGAAATGGCTGTGGAGAAATATGCACTGGGCTCTGCCAGCGGCTGGCGTTGGCGCTTCAGGACGCGACACTCGGGGGTCGGCCCAGCCTGCCCGGGACGCCTGCCCACAGCGGGTCCCTGTCCCCGGAGCCTGCATATGCCACGGCGCGTGGAAACGGGCCCTCTGAGGTGTGCCTGGGGGTACGCTATCCATGTGGCCCCGATGTTAGCATGAGGGCCCTTATAAGAAAGAGACAGACAGAGGGACGTTCAACGCGGAATCGAAGCCGCAGGCCAAGGGAGCGGACACCAGAAGGCATGTGCACAGCCCAGGGACCCCGGGGCCACCGGGGGCTGGAAGAGCAGGGAGGGCCTCCCTGGGGCCTCGGAGGGAACCCGGCCCTGACACCGTGGGTTCAGACTTGTGCCTCCACAACTGGGAGAGAATCTGTTCCCATGTTTCAAGCCCCCAGCTTGGGGGAAGCTTCTTGGGGCCCAAATGGACGTCAGTCCTGCCCCGACGGCCCGGGGCCCAGGCCAGATGCAGGCACCTACAGCTCATGAGCCAGGAGGCGGCTCCCCAAATAAGGCCCAGAGAAGTCTGGGCAGCCTGGGAGCCCAGGGCAAGCCAGCCGGCTGCTCCCTGAGTCCAGGCTGGGACCGCGGTCCACGTGTGGTCGGGGCAGAGCTCTGCACAGTCGACCCCCTTCCTGCGGTCCAGGAGCCCCACGGTGCCAGCAGACCCAAGGGGGACGGCAGCGGTGGGACCGAGGGACTGGCTGGGCTTCCTGGTGGGCATCTGGGGGGCGGACCAGGGATGACTCTCAGCCCCTGTGTCCTGAACGGGCTGGTCACAGTGCCTCCACTGGTCTAACGCTTCAGTGACCTGTCCGCAGGGTGCTTCCCCAAGACACTGAGGACCTGAATGATTGGGGTGCTGCTGGGCACAGGGGGAGGACAGAGCCCTGCCCCGGGCATCCTCGGGGCTGGGGCTTCAGGGTCAAGGGGAATGGTGACAGTACCACTGGAACGTAGGGTGACACCCTCTCCACAGTAGCGGCCTGAGCCCCAGAACTGGCTTAGCTCAACTCCTCAGAGGCGGGCAATGCCCATGAACACCTGTCCTGGGCCAGGGAGGTGTCTTGTGACCCCAGATGCCCACCTGAGGACTCACCGCATGATTGGGCTGGACGTATGGCAGGGAGCGAGCACTGAGCTCGGGCTCTGAGATGGGAGGTGTGCATCCCAGGGTCCAAGCCACAGCCTGTAGTTCAGACCCCGCGGTCACCAGGCCAGGGCGGTGGCTGGGACACCCACAAGCAGCCCCTGGCAGCTGGGCTTGGGAGGGCGTGAGTAGTAATTCACAGTTCCCTTCTCCTAAGCTCAATCCTATTAGGGGGAAAAGGACGTCTGCCGGCCACGGAAAGCCTCTTTCTGATTGCATTCCGCTCTTTCATCTCTTGAGCCCAGAGCCTGAATACGGCTAGGGATGGGGGAAAGCCTGACTTAATTTCTGGTGGACGGCTTTCTCCTGTACGAAGCTAGGTCTCAGGCGCGTTCGCTCAAATACAACAATAATCACATGCCTTTGGTGATAAGCCTCTTTCCTCCATGGATTTCAAAGCATTTTGGTGCTGAAATATGACAACTTTTTTGGCAGATTGGACTGTCCCGGCAGGCCATCCGTCATCCTAGTGCACTTGGAATAACAATAATTATAGCAATAATAGTAATATTAGTGCACGCTGGCGCGGTGCGCGAGGGCTCACAAAAGCACTTACACATCCTTCATCTCATCTCGTTCTAGCAGAGGGCCCTGGAGATGCACGGGGGAGGCGGGAAACCCCCAGAGGCAGAGAGAAGGCCTTACGTGTGCCCAGGCTGGGGCCCCGGCACGGGGGACCCAGCCCCGTCCTCTGCCCACCCCCTCTGCCCTCCAACCCTCCTGGGACCCCAACACTCGGCCCTCACCTGGTCTTCCCGGCCCTCCACCTGTGTCTCTGACTCAGGTTCAGCCGGGAGTCCTCCACCCACTTCCCGCCACACACCAAGGTGTGCTGGCAAGGCGGGGAGTGAAGACAGGGGCAGCGGTGGCCAGCAGCAGTACCACCTTGCCTGTTGTCAATGCGAGGACACCGGAGGGCAGGGGAGTCAGAACCACAGACCCTCCGAGGTCGCACCAGCTGCCCCCTTGCCCTGGGAGAGCTCATCTGCTCTGCTGAAGCCCAGCTCCCAGGACGCTGCTGTCTGGTGGTCCCTTCTTCCCTGGGGTGGGGCTTCTTGAGGCCACAAGAGAGGGCTGGCGAGGGCCTCCTCTTCCTCCCTGCCAGCCCCGCTCTTAGGACAAAGCCAGCCCTCTCCCAGACGCCCCATAGGGGGGCCCTCTGCCTGGAGAACCAGGGCTCGTGGGCAGCAATGTCTTCCTCGTCCAAGAGGCGGCTGAACTTCGTGCCGCACCTCGGATCTGATGCGGGCACATGAACTTTCTGGAGAACCTCGGAGGCACCCCAACCGCATGCTGAGAAGGTCGTGCTTCTCTCCTCCCAGGGACCCTCCCTGCAGCCTCACCCATACTCACAGTGCCCACAGGTCCCGGGGCTGAGCGTGGCGGCCTCGGCTCCGGTGGCCGGTGCACACACCCTTCCAGAAGCGGGGCTCGGAGGCAGGAGCTGTGCAGCCCTTCCCGAAGCATTGCCAGGGTTACTCCCTGGACGTCTAGGGCTGAGGGGTTTCCCGGGAGAGGGCCGGCCTCGTCTCTCCACGGCAGACTCAGCACGAGCACCTGGACCTGGGCAGGAGACGGCCGGGGAGGCTCAGGGGGTGAGGAATCGCAGAAGTGCTGCCCCCCGGGCAGGGGGAGGCCACCAGGGGCCGTCGCACCCAGCACCCCTTGCCAGATGTTAGGGTATGAGATCCATGATGTGTAAGCGACCCCAGCTCTGCACCACGCACACATATGTGCAGGCACGCGCACACACGCATGCACAGGGACACACCGACTCCCACGCACGTGTGCACCCGCACACACAGGCACAGGCATGCACACACAGACTTGCCCACACGCATATACCCACACAGGCGCACGCACAGAAACGTGCACACATGCTACACACGCGCGTGCATAGGTGTGCACATGGACACAGGGCAGGGAAAGGACCAGACCGGGTGTGCGGAGCTCTGAGCGCAGCCACCCTGGAGACCTCCCAGGCCGGGGAGGTGAAGGCCTGCAGTGGTGGACTATGACCCGCCCTCCACACGCCGTCCTGGGAGCCCGACTGCCAGCGGGTGCCTCCCTGCCCAGCTCTGAGTCTCCTCACTGGTACCTTAAGGCCAGGGGGCGAAGGACACCTTGCACAGTCTGGGAAGGACTGGGAGATGGTGCACAGGGGCCTGGCACAGCTCAAGCACCCTCCGTCCATGACAGCCATGCCTGGGATGTCTGCTGGCTGAGATTACAAGCTCATTCTCGTCTCTACCCCATGGGTGTATTTTTTAAATTCTTGAGGATTGTGTGTTATTCTCACATCAGGAAGATCACAGGCAGCTTGAAGGCTTGCTGCGGTCCCCGCCCGGCACGGTTCTGGGGCCACATGAACAGGCTCTACTGTCCTGTCAGCCCCTTGGGGGTCCCAGCATAGAAAGCAGCCCTGGGTGCCCTTTCGAGGCAGGAGCCTGGCCTGTCCGTCTCTCTCCAGTTTGCAGAGAGATTCCTGGCTGCCCTTGCTAATTGGGGCCTAGCGTTCATTCTTGTGCTTCCCAAGGGAGCAGCTCTCCCCTTCCCGGCCACGGCCACGGTCAGGGCCTGCCGCCTGCTCTCCACACCCTGCTTAATAACTTCATCCACCAGCAGCTGCCTTTTTGAAATGGAAATATTGACCTACATGCTTCAAAGCAAGCACAGAGCCGTGTTTGCTGGCACCGCCTTCCCTGACACAGGCTTTGCATTTTTAAAGAACCGGGAAGGGCATTTGTTCCCAGAATTTATGACAAATGTGCCCTGCCCCATCTCCCCACAGCCAACATGCATTTCACTCAGCAGCAGCTGCGGGCCTGGAGGGTCCCAGAGAGCTTTGCACCGAGGTCGGGGGAGTGGGGTGGGGACTCCGGGGCCAGGGCCTGGCAGGGCGGGGAAGCCAGGGAGAGGGCATCCTTTGGAGGGGCTCAGAGTGTGGGGGCAGCAGGTCAGGGGCAGAAGGAAAACTTCCCTTCATCGCAGAAGTGAGGGGCCCGCCGCGGAGGAGCTGGAGCCCGTGTGGACCACGGCCGCGGGGTCTAGAGGTGACGTGAGTCCGGAGACCTGGCCCCACACAGCAAGCCTTGCCCTGGCTCGCGCTTCGAGGACAGGGTCTGCAGCCGGGTCATAACTGGTTATATCTCTGAGCATAAAATAAGTATGCACGAGGCCACACTGACCCAGGAAATGACAGAACCAATCAATACCCGGGGAAAAGGGACACGGCTACAGAAGAAACCTAGAGAATGTCCTTGGCGGCTTGGCCCTCACTCCTGCAGGTGTGGGAGGCACAGGGCGGCTTCTTCCGAGGAGGACGGCCCGTCCCCACCCAGGGCCACATGGCCAGGCTCGGGACATGCAACGCTGTTGCTGCCTCTCCGTGGCCCGGAAACCCCAGAGCATCGGCACCGGGTGCCTTCCCCCCGGGGGGTCTCTCGGCCGCTCCAGAAGCACAGGGATGGGCTTTGGTCATCCTTCCACCACGAGGAGCCTCGTCCAGGAAAGGCTCCTGCCATGCATGTCCCAGCCGTCTGGTTCCATGTGTCCTCCGTGCACTTGCCGAGGCCCCTGAGACACCGAGGAGGCGTGGTGGGTATCCGCCAGCCCTGGCACTCCCCGGGGCAGGATCCTAGCGCACTGCTTTGACCGTGACTGTGGGCTGGAGCGGCCTCGTCCCGCTTAAGCCGCACATCACCCTGGGCAGCCGAAATGAGATGCTTCCTGTCCACGCTGCCTCTGGGAGCAGATCTGCAGGAACGGCTTTGCCAGAGGTAAACAGATCAAAGATCTAACTATGCTTTGAAAGGGACCATGAGGTCTCTTCCAAGTAAAAATTCTGTGCTCTGACCATGGCACACCTGCATGAAATCAGTTGGGCACGGATATTGTCTCCAGAAGGTTCCGAGGGAAAGTCCTGGATGTCAGCACGGGAGAGGACACTCTGCAGCCCCTCCCACCACTGCCCCGACCCGCCAACAGACGGGACCTCTGTGCAGGGCTTCTCCACATGGACGCCCTTCCGAGAAGCCCTCAGCCCCCTTGCTCTCCTGCCCTGGGGAATCCCACTGGCATCCGCATGGGCTGTGACACATGTGCCTGCCCCAATCCCTCCCCCTCTCCCAGGAGCTGGCCATCTCCTTTCTCGGGCGAGTGGGCCAGACGTGGGACAGGCCATGCACCCCGCACCCCGTGTGACTGCTGCCTAGTGCCTGTAGGGAGAGAGGGAGGCAGGCGGAGTTTGGACAAAGGTGAAGAGACGAGCAGGGCTGGAGCTGGGCTCCCCCACTACTGCCCGGGAAGGTGGCCTAGCAGAGTCCAGAGGACGTGGGGCCCAGAAGTCCCTCCAACAGGCAGGAGAAGCCAGAGAGTGGCTCTGGGTGGTGGCTGGTGGGCAAGCTGCGCTGCACAGCCTCCCGCCTGGGGCCTGGCCTTGTCTGGCCCAGAAACTCCCTGTGAGCTTGGAAGATGCCCCTGAACGCCCCGGACGCTTATCACACTCTCCCAGCAGTTTGCAGAGTGTTGCGCGGACTGCAGCCCAACTCTGCCCCCCAGGAGCGGGAAAGACGGCCAGAGGAGCAAGGGGTCTCCAAGCCGCGGAACAGGCAGCAGCGGCTGGCTGGACCCTCCAGCCATCCCCGGAGCCGGGCTGCCCAGGGCCTGGAGAGCGCAGGAGGTCGATCTGAGGGCCCGGGTGCAGTGTCCATGTGAACTGGACACACTGCAGACCCGCCGGCTGCAGACCCGCCCGGCTCCCCAGTGGGCATGACCCCAGCCCTTGGGGATGGGATCCAAGAGGGGGAGCGAGCGTTCCCTGGCCTGGCACTTCCCTTCTCCCCAGAGGTGAGAGGTGGGTGCTAGGGGGAGGTGCAGGAGACAGTTTGGCAGGAAAATCTGCAGGGGCCCTTCCAGAAGGCCTGCTCCCAGGCTGGCCTTAGCTGTGCCAATGGGTGTGCTCACACACCCAGGTGAGACACTGTCCCTTACAGCATCCTCCTTATGGTGCAAATGGCCTAAGTCCCCAGTGACAAGGGGCCGTGGGCCTCAGAGGTCCCAGCTTGCTGCCCAGGTCAGGTATGGACGGAGCGGGGTATGCCCTGGGACCCCTCCTCCTGCTCTTCAGCCCAGCGGGAGCTCCCGCTGCACAGCCTGGCCCGGGAGGGGTGCGGTGGGGGGAGCATGGAGGGGTTGGGTTTGAACCACGATGCTGCTCGGTTCCCAGACTCAGCTCTGCCGCTCCAGCCCTGCAACCAGCAAACCTGTGCCCTTGTCCTCACCGCAGCCCCCTGCAGCATGGACACTGCCTCTGCCATGTCCAGCCATCTCTAGGCGAGCACCTTGACCTCTGCCCCCAGTGCAGAGTCCCGGGAAGCAGGAACACCAGCTCCGGGGTGCCCCGACCCCCTCGTCCCCCCTGGTCCTCCCCCACTTTGGGGAGCTTTGCTCCAAGAACCCGTGCCTGACACTCTTACTCCAGCTCCTGGAACAAGGTGCCTCCTAGTGCAGACAGCCAGGCCCAACCTGAAGCAACTTCTGCTGTTCTGCCAGAAGCTTCTAGAAAACACAATGCTTGGGCCCTGATTCTCTTCTCCAACCTCCTCCTGCAAAAGCCTGATGGGCCGGGAATGGAACCCACTCAGAGGTACACAGTTCATCGGTCGGTGGGGACTAGTGGAATTCTCTGTCTGGGGAATTGACGGTTTCGTGCCCTGGCGAGTGTGCAGGGCACACGAGAGATGTGGGGTGGTGGGCTCGCGCGGCGGCTTTCCGTCTGGAGCTCTGAGGGCGGCGTGCGCTGTCGTCGCAGCACCTGTCCCGTGCGCAGGGCTCTGGACACTCCCCCGCCCGGCCATGCCAGCTGTTTGGTTTTGCTCGCCGCTGTCCTCCGGCTGCCCTGGACCCAGTGCCTTCTCCTGGATGCTCTTCTTCTTCAAGATGGGCAAGGAGTAACTTTTTATTTTACAATCATCCCGTTTGAGAGAAAGGGCGTTTGGGTCAGGGGAGGCTAGAAGCGCCCCATGTCGCATTGCCGACGAGCACCTGCCCTGCCCCAGCCGGGCCCCGCCTCCGGGTAGCCTTCCTCTCTCGCCAACACCCTCAATCTTACCACCGCCAATAAATGAATGAATCAGGAAGGAATGAGCAGCAATGCGTGGGGCCGACCAGCTAGGGGTCGTCACCGAGAGTGGCGGGTCAGGCTCAGGCTAAGGTGGGACAGCCAGGGGCTGGGGTCCGAGGAGCACCCCCAGGTGTGGACCCCCAGAAGGCAAACGTGCAGACAGAGCAGAGGAGGGGAGAGAACCCAGATCTGGGCTTCGGGCAGTCAGAGTCAGGCCAGAGGCAGGAGCTGGGGCACAGGCGAGAAGAGCGAGCCCAGGTGGGCGAGGGGCAGCGGGCAGAGTGGAATTCACTTTCCCTGGAGACCCCGGTAGACCTTTTAGAATGAAGAAAGGGAAGGCTCTTTGATGGGAGGGAAAGTAAAAGGCAGCTCTCTGATCAATAAATGAATTCGTTGACCTTGATTCGCAAACCACTCTCCCTTCGTGTGCCTGGCTTACCTTCACGGGCTACCCTGCGGCATCCAGAATTAATCAGCTTTGCCTGTGCCCAGCCCGCTCACGCCTGGGGTCAGAGCGAAGAGCGGTGCTGCCGGGGGGGATGGTAGAATGTTACCTGTCCCACAGCCGTGTGCACCCCATCCCCCGTGTCTGGGGAAGCCTCCCCAAGGGATGAGTACTTGGGGCGCACACCTCGGACAGCACAAGTCTTGGCCTGAACAGTCATCGCAGGGTTCTCTGCCGGCCAGGGACTCACCAGGGGGAGCTTCTGGAGGAAGGAAGGTGGGGGGAACCTCTGTGGCTAAGGTCTTGTTGCACCCATCCCACGGATTACCTGGCCCCTGGGAGTCTGTCCCGTGGGCCCGGGAAATGATGGGGATGAGAAGGACCAGAGCGTCTCAAGCTGATCCCAGCCCCAGAGCCAAGCCCTCGCTGGTGGTGCTACCAGGAAGCAAAGGTTCGAGGCTGGAGTGGAGCCTTCCTGCACCACCTCGTCTCTGCCCAGGACACGCACGCGTGCACGTCTGGGCATGCACGTGTTCTCACAAGCACCTGCTCACACCCCTGCGTGCACACTCACATGTAGCCGCATACGCACGTGCACACCTGTGAATCCTCCCCGTGTCCCAGCAGGGCCCGTCGTCTCACGCCCCCGGGGATGAGGGTCCCACACGCTTCCAGGGCCACCAGACCCCGGGCCGAGGCCTCCCACAAAGGGAACCCTTCCGACTTCCCATCGTGTCTCCGCACCGGTCCTCGTGTGGACCCCTGGGGCCGGGAAAGGCTGCACCTCTCTAAGGAAAGGCCCCCTGGGGGCAGAAGACACCGTGCACGGGGTTCGAGCTTCAGGTTGAGGGGGTCTGGGGGCCCTCAGCATTCTGAGATCCTGATCTCGTGGGTTCCTCCCTGCCCAGGCCACTCCGTGCAGTTGACACCCACCTGGGGCCAGTGGCCCGCACAGGCGAGGGGACAGGAGGGTGCCAGAGCTGCCAGAGCTGCACACACACGGCCCACACATGCAGCTCTGCTCGAGTCGGCGAGCGTCCCCTCCGTCCCAGGAGTTGGGAGCCTCACCTCACGGAGCAGCTCTGAGATGAGACGCCGACCTCGGGTGGCGTGGCTCCCCAGGGTCAAGGAACAGTCAGTCCATTTCCGAGCTGCTAGGAAGGGGAAAGGACGGCTGCTGTCTGCTGGCGTGGCGGGGGTTTCTGGGGAATCCTTCAACACGTAGGTGATCTAGACGGACTGTGACCCCCGTCCCCAGGCTCGTGTGTTGAAGGCCTAACCCCCAGGTGATGGCAGGATGGCGTGAGGAGGCGGGACTCTAGCAGGTGATCAGGTTTTGATGAGGTCTTGAGGGTGGGGTTCCCGTGATGGGACTAGTGCCCCCATGACACAGCTGCCAGAGAGTCTGCCTCGCTCCCTCGCGCCCTCTCCGCCACGTGAGCACACAGGCGGGAAGAGAGCCTCACCAGACCCGGGGCACCAGCCTCTGCTGCTCAGGACCCCCCCAAGACAGTAGGTACCCCCTCTCCCAACTGGAGAGCTGGGATTTTTGCCTTTCTCTTTGGTTGAAGGATTGGGATCGCTTGTCCCCTGGGGTTCCCCGAAGTCTGGGGTCTGCTGGCTGCACCTCATGTCCTTCCTGCACCACCCTTTGACCCAGAGCCCTGAAGAGAGCCCTGGGAGGACGGGGTGCTTCCTGCCACATTGCCTGGGAGGGGACCCACCACGTCTCATTTTCCCTTCCTGGGGGGCACGAGGGTGTCAGCCCCATCTGTTCTCACAAACCCACCTGCCTCCCAAGGGTCGGGCAGGACTGCCGAGCACGGCCTGGGTCGGTCTGCACCCCTGGGGAGCTGGGCTCTTGTCAGCCTCCAGCTGCATTCCCACCGAGGCTCAGTGCCCACAGGAAAGGGAAGAGGGACGCTGGGCTCTCCCCGGTGTTCGCCCACGTCCAGAAGGATCCGGATGGCCTTTCCGGGCTGAGCTCAGGGCTCACGAGCCTCCACGTGCCAGTCTTACTAAGTTGTGCATGTGCCCAAAATGTCACATCTTTCATTTACTGGACCCCCTGCAAGAGTGTCCTTTTGAAAAATGCTTTGTTGGGTTTTTTTTTTAAATCCTGTATCACTCTCTTATGAACGAATTTTCAGTCTGTACAAAGCCCATCTCCAATGCGGACACACAGGTCACTATTCGCATGGTCCCTTGGCCTCTTCCATGTCCCCATTCCAATCCATGGACACTGCATCCTCCCTGGTCTTCGGTGCTCCTTCTTTTGTGGCCCACCTTCTCCAGGGCTGAGCAGAGAAGATCCGACCTGGGCTCCCCCAGAAGCAGCTCCGTGGTCCCGAGGATGGGGCCTCTGGGAATTACGCAGGGAGAGGGAATGGTAGGCACCCGAGCTGCAGGTCTTGGGCCTGGCCCAGCTCCACCCTGGGCAAAGCCCATTGGTTGCAATTAAGCAGAGTCTCACATGAAGGGCATACCTCTGTAGAACCTCTCCTAGGGTTTCAGTAACTGAACAAGGAATGCATCGCCTTCTCAGGCTGGGAAACACCTGCTCCCATCAGGAGAGCTCCCGCTGTAACTCTTTGTGCTGTCCTTTCTGCACGGACCACAGGTGTCCCCGAGGGGACTGAGGTCACCCAGTAGGGTCTGAAGCTTTCCTGGGATAGATCTTCAAAGGCTCCCCAGTCCCGCCCTCTTCTAGGACCCCTGGGCATCGGAGTGGACTCAGACGCACCAGGGTGGACACTTGACAGAGGTCCCCAGATGGAGCCACCAATGCCACCAGAAGACCACAGCCCAGCAACACCCCGCCTGTGGGTTCCCGTTCCCAAGGAGAACAGGAACAGCTGGGAGCTGACAGTGACTTCACTCCCCTTCAGACTCACAACTCAGAGCTAAGGTTGGAAGATCGTAGAAAAGCGGTTGAGGACATGCAAGTTCCCCACATACCCTGCAGCCCATCCTGCTGCCCATCCTGCCTCCGCCTCCCCACCTGGCAGCCAGAGGCAAAGTGCAGGGAACGCAGGACACACGCCGCACAGGTGCACGCCTCAGGGTGCAGGTGGGCCCCGGACACGCCCACACCCAGCATGCCACTGGTCACTGGGCAGCGTGTGCGAGCCCCTAGCCACGGCTGGCCAGACCTTCAGTTCCCGCGCCACACACTCGGCCCAGAGCTGGCCTCTCCCAGGACTAGATGCACTCTGGACAGGTGAAGACCCCTGTCGGCCTCCATCCACACAGAGGTGAGACACGTGCCCGGTGCATAGCTTACGAGGGGCTCTGGACAGTCCCTGAGGCTGGGGAGGCCATCACCTCCCAGGGTCAGCCCTGCACGCTTTTGGCTTGAGACTCTCCATTCAGCAGCCAGTTCCAGAGAGATCTGGACCCCGTGCTGACCTCTTATTTGGAAAGCAGAAGTCTCATCTTCTACCCACTTCATCTCTCCCTCCTTCAACTGGATTTCCAATAAAAATCCCATCAAAATGGGAGTGACAGTTCCTGAGCCGTGCAGGACTCCGGGATTTCCGGGAGGTACATTTCAGGTTACGCGCCTCTTCAACCATCGCCTGAAATTCTACTGGGCTCCTGCTTTCTGCACGAAGTAGGCGTCCCCAAGCCAGCAGAAAGGACGCGTGCCCATGAGGCTAGTTAGCATTCTTCCTTTATAGATGAAAAGTACCAAGTTATTTCCTTTCATTTGTGGTACAGAATTTTATTTTAAGTGTGATAAAAAAAATATCAAAAAGGGAAATACGCATATGCATACGTTTTAAATTCTGTAGCGTATACCAACAAACAAGATTATAAAAAGAAGACAGACCCAAAAAAATATTTTCATTACATAAACCCGAAAAACTCGACATTAATTATTCATAACAAATTCCTCCCCCGAAAAAACTGCTAGCACTATGTAGCCACGGAAATGTGTGGGTCCCTTTTCTCCCGGCCCGCACACCACCGGTTGAAATAGCTGCTTCCTGATCTGCATTCCCCCTGCGGGGAAGGGAGGGCAGCCCTGGCTGGTGCCCCGGGCTCCCCTTCTTCGGGGCTCTCTCCTGTTTTGTCCTCTTCACCACGTCTCTCCCAGGCCCCCAGATGGAGGGGCGTCTCGGCTGAGCGGGTCTTTTCCAGGACACAGGGACGTCGCACGGTCTCCTCCACTGCCTGGCCCCGTAGCCCTTCTCTCCCAGGCCGTCCCCTACAGGTGCCAGTCCGCCCTCTCCGGGTCCCATGAGCGCCCTGCTCAGCCACAGGACGGTGGATTAACGTACCTCACATAGAGGTTTCGTCAAAAAGGACACCTGCCGTTTTATAATGTCCTTCCTTCTGTGTGACTCTAGGTCTGGTCTCCAACTAAAAGAGAAAATGATGGAAATACAGAACAGAGGTGTAAGTGCTCCTGGAGGACGGGCAGGCTGTGTCCTTTTAACGACTGGTGTCTTCCAAACGCCCCTTGCTTTCGGCCTGATCAGATGCTCCAGGGTCAACCGGCATAGTTCTTGACCCAAATGGGTCCCACACTCCTCCAGAGCCCTGGATTCTGCGGGTGGGAAATGGCGCGTGCAGATTGCACGTGCACGGGGGTGTGCACGTGCGGGGGTGTGCGTGTGTACACGAGGTGTGTGTGAACGGAGGCGTGCGTGCACGGGGATGCGTGCACTCCTGTGCAGCTGGTCCTTGTCTCCAGGCGCCATGCTCACTCCGAGTCTCTCTCTCTTGCACAAACTTGAGGAGAAAATAGTTACAACATCACAGTGGCGTTTCCCAAGTAAGGCTTTGTGTGTGATTTATGTCATTCTATATTTGCATCCTTTTCCTGTGCCTGCATCACTTTCTCTCCGAGGCGCCCCGCCCCGAGGACGTGCACCTCCAACACACACGCGTGATGTCGTCAGAGGGACGGGGTCGCCATTCTCACTACCATTGCCAAAAACAGTCCAGTGGCTTTGCATCTCTTCACCAGGAGGACGTAAACGGCATATCCCACCGGGCACAGATCCTGTGCTAAAGTTTGCTGAAGTGAGTCCCAGGAGGGCCCGTGCTGAGAAGGTCACCTCCCTCCCGGGTCCCTCCAGTCTGTTTCTTCCCACCGTGCACAACCATTCTCCCGGACTTTCCAACGGACCTTCCACGTTGTCCACGTAGGCAACTGCTCCTTGTGCTTCTGGGTGTCGCCGGTACCGTAGTCCCTTTTTCGGACAGCAGGTGGCCGTGCCCAGGGGGACGCACGGCTTCCCTTCCCTGCCTGGACGACTGTGGGCAGGATAGAGAGATTGTCTCTGCTCGCCCGTCCTTCGCCCACAGCCCTGTGCCTGCACCACTCCCTGCTGGGGCCGGCGCGTTTGGCCACGTTGCCGGATCTCCGCACGGGGCTGCGTGATCGTGCCTTCCGTACCCGCTGCCACGCGGACAAGCTCCACAGACTGAGCCTCAGGCGACAGCAGGGGCTTGTGTCATGACTCTGGAAGCCGGAAGTCCGAGATCAAGGCAGGAGCAGGGCCGTGCTCCCTCTGAAACCGTAGAGGAGAATCTTTCCTCGCCTCTTCTGGATTCCGGCCGTCACCGACAGCCCCTGGTGTCCCTTGGCTTGGAGACGCCTCGCCCCTCTCTGCGTCCAGCACCAAGCTTCTCCCCAGCGTCTCTCTCCTCTTCTTACGAGGACACCCTTCATCTTTGCGGCGGTCCCCTCATGAGCTCATGTGAACTCAGCGCATCCCAGACACAGACCCGTTCTCCAGACCAGGTGTTCGGACTTTCACACGTCCCTTTGGGGGACACAACTGAACCCACAACACATCCCTACCGACAGGAGATAAGGATGCCTGCCTCCCTGCCGCCGCACTGGCAGCCTGGGTGCCCCAGCCCGGGACGGCGTCCATCCGAGAACTGAGGAGTGGGTCTCCCTGCGGCTGCAGTCCTCCTCCCTGAGATGAGGCTGCGGCCGAGCACACTTTCTTCCGGCTCCTTCCATTCCACTTCGCTCAAATAACAACGCTTTGTTGCGTGCCTGCCATGGGCAGCCCCGTTCTTGGTGCCCCAGGCAGCTGGCCATGAACGGAGCGGACCCGGCCTCCTGTCCTGATTAGCCGCCATTCCCTTACGGGGACAAGATGGACAGGCGAGACACGCAGTGTGGCGGACGTGCGTCTCCCGTGGCTTCTGTAACAAGTGCCACCAAAGGCAGAGAATCTGATTCGTTCCCAGCCTCCAGCCCTGCCCAGGCCTCAACTGCAGCCCTAGGGACGGACGCCAGACTCTGACGTCCGGATAAACTTGTGCTGTTTTAAGCCGCAACCTGGGGGGTCCACACAGCGGACCTGGACACGAAGGAGGTCGTGCTGTGGGTTTTCAGTACGCCTCACTGCCCAGGTGAGCGCGGGTGGGCGGGTGGGGGCAATGCTGGAGAAGGGCGTGGGAGCTCAGGGAGCAGAGGGCAACGACCCATGTGTTTGGGGTTTGGGGGAGGGGAGCTGGCCCATCTGGGGAAGAGAGGGAGGCCACGTGAGTCAGGGAGGTGCTGGGAGACCAGGTCCTGAAAGGCCATGAAGTTGTGGTGGGAACTGTGGCTTTTCCCTTGGTGCCACGAGAGCCCAGTGGACAGGCTGGGCAGAGGGGAGCTGTCATGACCCCGGCCTTTAAGGCCCACTCCGATGTCTGCATCGGGCCTGGACAGCAGTGGCACCACTGGGGAGGCCGATGAGTGAGTCACGAGGGAGGGCGCCACTGACCCTGGCGTGCAGGCCCAGCAGCAGTTTTCAGGACGCAGCACAAAATGTAAATGCAGGACCCCTCGCTCAAAACTCACGGAGAATTTCAAAACGCCACCAAGAGAGCATGAAGCCAAGTGCAGGGCCCTGCGTTCGGGGGTGGGAGGGGGACACAGGCTTCAGATGCATGAGGCCGGCCTGCAGGGTGGGTGTGGGAGGAGGCAGATGCACCCGTATATGGTGATAGGAGCCCCCGGGGGCTGCTCACGGATTGGATGTGGGAAGAGAACAGCCAGAGGGGTAGAGGCAGCGTGCCCTCCAGGGAGTGGGCTGGGAGTTGGAACAGAGGGCGGGCGTCCCGCTGGGGACCCACATCTGGGAGAGGTCACCATGCTGCTGCGGGGGAAGGCCCTGAGGCCCGGGGCCACCTCAGAGACAGAGGCTGGGGGAGAGGGGAAGGACAGGGAAGGGCAGGTCGGGGGCGAAGCCGTGAAGGAGGAAGAGTGGGGAAGGGACAAGCAAGGGGGGGATGTCCTGGGGGCCGCCTCCATGGCTCCTAATGTCGCCGGAGGGAGTCCCGTGACGGCAGGGGACTGACCTAGGAGGGGCCATGGTGAGGGCTCGGGGGCACGGGCTTGCAGAGAGGATTCCTGAGAAGAGAGAAGAGAGCGGGGTCAGTGACACAGATGCTCTTTGGAGCTGGGCAGAGGAATATCCGGGGGCTTTCTCCCCGCCGGCGTTCATGACACAGGAGGCTCGTGGGAACGATCCAGGAAAGGTCGGGGGGAGTGACAGGCAGGAGCAGAGTCAGCAGGCCCCGGGGCCACGCAGGCCGGTGGTGTGGATGGAGCAGGGACAGCAGGGACAGTGGGAAGGCTAATGCCTGGGGGCCGGCATCTGCCAGCAGCGCCTGCCCCACTGTGTTGTGGCTGGAGAGGCATGCAGCCCCTGTCGGCTGCCATCGAGGGCCACCACGGTGGGCTGAGCGCCTTGCGATGGGTACACATGGGGTGACTTGCGCGAGTTTGCTCCTGGGCTCTCAGAGCCGCTGCTGGAGACGGTCACGGACAGCACACTGGTGGCAACAGCCGGTCTTGGGTGGGATCCTGGCTGGAGGAGGTGGTCTGAAGGACAGTCACCGCTGTCTCCAGGTGTGTCCCCGCCTGTGTGCTGGGCCAGCTGGTGGCCGTGCTGGGGACGAACAGGTGCGGCTGCACAGAGCCATGTCCCTGCTCCCTCTGCAGGGCTGCGGAGCGGTGATGGGGGAGCGGACAGTCCCCGAGGGTGCCGAGAGGGACTCCTGCCCAAACCAGTTGCCCCTCTGCCGTGCCGGGGCCTAGAACGTCACTACAGGTCATTTCTGAGAAGTCCATGCTCTCCTTTGAACGGAGCTTTTAGGGTCATTTGAGGGCCTGGAGTGTGGGACAGGCAGGCTTTGAGGTGAACCAGGGATGGCCCCTGAGTAGAGCAGGGGGCATGGTGCCTGCGGGAGAGCAAGGGGGACCCGTGTACACTGGAGCTCCTCAGCACCCCCGCATGGCTGCAGAACCGCCTGGCCCCCCGGGGCTGCTGTCCGAGCATGGGCCACACACACTGGGGGTCCCTGCAGGCGTGATACGGCATGTGGACATCCTCGGAGGCAGGGGACAGGAGCTTGTCCCCACGCAGAGGCGAACACACGGGCTAAGGGTTGCACGGTCTCCCCGAGGGCCCAGCCACATCTCTATCTATGATCTTAGAGTGCAGAGGGCCCAAAAGCAAGGATCCGTGAAAGAAAAGATGGGTGACCATGCTGTCCCTGAAATGTGATCTTTTCACACGGCAGGAAAAGTCTCACGCCACGTGGTAAACTGAGAACAACCTGTCTTCAACATGCCACAGAAGGTTAATATCTTAACGTTTAGGTCCCCTTAGAAATCCATTAGGAAAGGACCAAGAACCCAAAAGAAAAATAAGAAAAGTGCATGAGCAAAGAGTCAACACAGAAGAACACACAAATGGCTTTTAAATGCCAAAAAAATGATCGGTCTTCATCAGAAACACACACCAGCAACGCAAGCCCCGGCCCGCCTGGGGCTGTGGAGGAGGCGTGGCTCGGACTCCACCAGGCAGCACATGTCCGTGGGGTGTGGCGTCTTGGGTCGGAGGCTGACACCTGCGTCCCCTCCTAGCACATGGCAGGTGCCTCGTGCCCCTTCCTTCCCGGTGCCTGAGGCTGGGGATTGGGGCAGAGGGAACAGGTTATGCACATCTGAATGCAGGGTGGAGACCCCTGGAGTTCAGCGATAAGAGGGTCAGCCCCATGGCAGGGACACCGCCCTACGTGCGGTGTCCCTGCTCTGGGGGCCGGGGGGCGCGGGGAGTGCGTCTGCAGCAAGGGGATGAGCTCCTGTGGGAGCACAAGGCAGACGGCTCACCAGTGCCCACGCTGGCTGGGGAAGAGGCCCAAACACAGATCTCCCCTGCGAGGTGAAAACGGCCAGTGGCGCCAGCTTGAGCGAGACCCTCTCGTCCCTAACGCTGCATGACGGGCCACCCTGCATTCACACGGCCTCCAGCTCCAAGTCACGCTCTGAAGACTCGGTTTCGAGGGGAACGTGGCTGAGTAAGGAGTGTCTTTGTTTCCCCTCCTCTCTCCACATTCCCAAATTTGCCTGGGTGGATGGTTCGCACATCAGGAGGCTGGGAGGGGCCAGCCAGGGAGAAAAGGCCTCCGACCTGCAAACACAGGGGCTTCCCCGCGGCGGTGTGGGTTCAAGAGCACTGTCTGCTAGGAGAGTAAGTACTCAGCATTGCGGCAGATGGGGACGGGTGGACCCGCACCTGCGGGGTGGATTCCGGGTTCAAGCCGCGCTCTTCCTCTGGGACAATCCACAGTCTTAGAGAAGCCGGCCGCTGTGCCCCTGACGCAGACCTGGGATCTGGGTCCTGGAGCCCATCTGGCTGCTGTTTGTGGAAGGGAGGTCGGGCGCCACCTCAGCTGACCTCGACCCCGGGCCGAATCATGCGGGGTTCATGCTCATTCTGTTCCCATTTCCAGGAACACATCAGCCCTGTCCCCAGACCTCTCCTCTACACCATATCTGTAACAGATGGGCAGGGAAAAAGACTCACAGGGCACCTCGCTCTGCTGGTCCTTGCCCACCTGACTGCATGGCCCCACGCTGCCCCACCTCCCTAATTTCTGGTTCACGTGCAAGGCTAAAAGCTGAGTGGGGACCCTGAGACCAGAGAGCAGGCCCCCACCCCCGGGGAGCAGCAGCCACAGATCTGTGGGCAATACAGGTGTGACCCACTGACGGTGGCCACCAGACACCAGAGCCCAGGTCACAGAGTAGGTCCTTGCAGAGGAAGGCGCGGTCTCTCTCATTCACTCCCGGATAGGAAGGCTGGGACCAGGTCTGGATGTGGAAGGTGACCCTTACCTTGGGCACACAGACAGCAGGTGGACACAGACTGGGACGGGGAACAGAAAGGGCCTCAGTGGACTGCAGGAGTTCAGGTGACCGCGATGAGGCCCTCCGTCCAGGTCTAAGTCTTAGGACGGGCAGGAGAGAAATGAGTCCATACTCCGGGTCCTCCCAGGACCAGCGCCTGCAGGTCTGAGGAACCTGTGGGACCATCACAGGTGTTGTCCCCCGATGTGTGCCCGTTGACTTGGCGGACCTCCGCCAGCACCTGCTCCAGGTCCCAGACCCTGGCCCAACACCGAGCACGTGAAAACGGCCCACCCTCCACGTGCACGATGCTCCCACTCATAGCCGACCCAAGAAGAGCCAGGACTCTCTGGTCCTGGTTCGGAGCAGTTTAGGGACCCAGGAAGAGTCATGCACGCACTGCCTTTCCCACCTGACAGCCCTGCACGGCCTTCCCACGGACCCACTCTGCCCACCCTGAGCCCTCAGTGCAGGCAGAACATTTAAGACACGCCTGCCCTTGAACCTTCCCCTGCTCTGGCTGTGACACTTGGCCTGGTACCCTGAGTCCTGCAGGCCTCAAGTCCTGAGGGCCCCAGGGGACCAGACGCTCAGGACAATGAGGGAAAGAGGAGCCCTATGACCCGGACACGGGTGTGGAGAACGTGGGTCCTAAGTTACATGCCATGTGGCTTTCAGATATCACATCCTGGAGTGAGTGGTTGTCGATCTTGGATAGGACCGGGTACAAGACTCAATGAGTTAACATCTACAAAACCCTTTGAAGGGGCATGGCATACAACGATTACTCTGGAAGTGCTGTCTGTAATAACTGGTGACTAGTAAAGGCTGAAGAGCAGAGACCTTAGAGTGTACCTCCTAGTGCAGAGCTGCAAACTCGTCATATGTTTGGAAAACCAACTACTTTGCACAATCCATTTTGAGCTCCCTTTTTTTTTTTCAGAAAAAAAACAGAAGATAGAATAGTTGCTTTTTATTAACATTCACTCATTCATCAGATATTCCTGTGGCAGATCAATTTGCCAAATGTTGTCCCCCGCAATGTCTTGTCCCTGTGCACCTTCTGTACCATGATGGTGGCCTTACAAGCATCCCATGGCTAGGCTTGTGTCCCCTCTTCTTGAACCTTGGCAGACTTTGTGCCACTGCAAACAACAGAATACAGAGGAAGGGATGCCAGTTCACAAAAATGCCATGCCCTTCCTCCGACCTTGTTCTCCTGGACAGCTGCCCTTGACACCTGGCCACCATGCTGGGAGGAAGCCAAGCACCCACAATGGAGAGACCACCGTGCGGGGGCTCCAGCAGACCGCCAGTATCCATGGCCCACATGCGAGTGACCAGTGCTCAGGTGAGTCCAGCACCAGAATTTGAGTCTTCCCTGGCCTCCAGGCCACCCCAGAAGCAAGCTGTCCTTCCTGAGCCCCACTAAATTAATGCAATTTGAGCACCAGGTTGGGGTGACCTTATGCATGGTAGGCATGGGGCAGAGTAGCGTTCATGGATCGAGCTGCCATCACCCAAACCTAACAGGTATGATGTTGGCTGTGGTTCCAGGTGGTAAGAGGAGGCTGGAGAGGTATGGAAGGGGCAGAACGAGTGTGAGAGCCTAGTGGGCCACGGAGCTGGGAGGGCCAGGGTGTGGGTCGTCGATATATGCCATACACTCTTTGTTCTTTCAAGGAAGAAGTCTGCCACCACTGCTTCTGGTGGTTTCATGGAAAACCAGAAATAAATAACCCCACGAACCCCACGAGCTCCTGAAGGAATCTCCAGACAGAACATTCGAAGTGCCACCTGGCTGCTTGTGGAGGCCGATGACAAAGTGCCAGAGCAGAGGGAGGGAGTGAAAGTTGGCCTGTTCCATACAAGGGTCCAGGAGGAGCTGCCTCTGAAGACATGACCACCTCTCTCCTCTCTGCCCCTCTGGGTGCTGAACACATCCACGTGGAACAGATGGCTTCCAGGGTTCTATTTCCAATGCAGACAGACTAACAAACCAATCTTCTCCCCCCAAACAATCACAAACACTAACACTCTGGATGGACCCTGAAGGCACAAGCGTCAGGCAGAGGGGAAGTGGGCGTAACTGAGATTTGCACTTCTGTCATCCACAGGTGTGCCCAAGTGTGCTGGCTGCATCTATCCAAGTAAGCTGGAGCGATGCCCAGAATCCAGAGTCTCATAACAAGGCAGTAGTTTCCAAAAGTGTTCGGCAACTGAGTAGGAAGGAAAGTGACACATCTGCAAGGGAAAAGACCCCGAGATAAACCCAATGTTAGATTTATTAGACAAGGCAGCCATTTGCAACTATGCTCCATGAAGGAATGGAAAACACCGTCACAATCAACAGAAAGATAGAAAATCAAGCAGAAAATGTAAAAAGCATCCAAATGGAAATTCTAGCACTGAAAAATAAAATATCATGAATGAAAAAGATTCACCTGATGGACTTAATGAGCACATTGGACAGGACAGAGGAGGGACTCAGTGAATCAGAATGCAGACCAGGTGATAGAAATCACCCAATATGACGAAGAGCAAGAAAACACTGTGAAAATAAATGGTACCTGAGCAATCTGAAAGTGCCAAAAGAAAAACTGTCTCTGCCAGGAATTCTACATCCAATGAAAGCAGCCTCAACAGAGAAGAGTAAAGACATTGCCCCCTGAAGGACAGCTAAGAGAATCCTCTTGCAGGACCCTACAGAACAAGAAATGGCAAAGGGGTTCCCTCAGGCAGAGGAAAATGATGCCACGTGGAAATGTGAGTCTTCAGGAATGAGCAAAGAGCACCGGAAGTGGCAAGTATCTGGGTAAAGAGAAAACAAGAATTTTCCCTTTAAGTTCTCAGAAAAACATAAGACTGGCTAAAGCAAGACATAGACATTATCTTGGGAGTTTATCATGCATGTGAAGTAACACGTTTGATGATGATCTTATAAAGGACAAAGGTGTGAACAGACCATTAACCCAGGTTGACTGAAAAATTAGGGAGCATTTGTTGTATCCCTGGAATAACCCCTAAAATAACAACACAAAGTTTCATAACTTGAACGTCAAGAAACAAATTATGGTGGAATTATTTTTTAAAACAGTCACATAATCCAAAAGAAAGTAAGAAAGTAGGAGAATAAGAATAACAAACAAATAAAAAAAAAAGGAAAAAAAGACCGGAAAAGAGATATAAAACAACACACCTAACACTTGTCAATTCCATTAATAGAATAAGTAAGTACTCCAATGAAAAAGGCAGAGGTTATCGGAATGGATCAAATGGAAAGCGAGATCTGTCAATACTGTCTGCGAAAGAAGAATCTCAAGTATGAAGACAAAACAGGCTGAAGTTGAGGGGGTGGAAAGCATACACCATTAAGACAGGAAGGGTAAGAAGTTAAAGTAGCTTTATTCCCATCAAGTACAATAGACTTCCAAGACAAAAAATGTTGCCAAAGATAAAGATGGACATTTCGTAAAGACAAAGGGGTCCATTTGCCAGGAAGAGGAAATAAGCATGAGTCTGAGAATGTATGAAACACTCGTTGGTAGAACTAAAAGAAGAAAAACAAGGCCACACTCATAAAAAGGGGGGGGTTCTGGAGAGAAAAGTCAATAGAAATGTAGAGGACCTGACCAACATCATACATCACCTTAACAAATTTGATACTGAACACTAAGCCCAACCACTGAAAAATGTGCACTCTTCCCAAGTGTACACGGTGTGTTCCCCAGACAGACTGTATTCTGAACCATGGAGCAAATAAACCAGATGTAAAAGGATCGAAGTCAGACAGAGTGTGCTCTCTGGACCCAGCGGAATTAAATTAGAAATCAACAATAAGAGATCTAGGAAACTCCCAAATGTATGCATGCCAACAGCATCTAATAGGCTCGAGGAGGACATCACAATGGAAATTAGAAAATATTTCACACAGAGGGGATAACAGAAACACAACAGGTGACAATTTATGGGGTGCCGTTAGAGCCGAGCATGCAGGGAAATCCATGGTTCTAAGTGGCTTCTGTCAGAAATGAGTAAAGGTTCAAAATCAATCACCAAAATTTCTATCTCAAGAGCTGAAGAAAAACAAAAAAGAGCAAAATCAACTCAGAGTAAGTAGAATGGAGAAAGGAATAAGGAAAAGATATCAGAGAAACAGGAAACTAATAAAAAATAGGAAAAATTGACAACAAAGCCAAGGGCTATTCTTTGAAAAGATCCAACAGTTGGTTAAAACCACAGCTAGACTGACCAAGGTAAAAATGAGGAAAAAAACACAAATGATCAGTATCAGGAATGAAAAAAAAATGCTTATCTCAGATTGTTTTTTTAAAAGATTTATTTATTTACTTACTTATTTATTTGTTTGTTTGTTTATTTATTTATTTCAGGGAAAGAGAGAGAGAGAGTGAGCAGGAGGAAGGGCAGAGGGAAGGAGAAATAGAGACAGAGACAGAGAGAGACGATCTCAAGCAGACTCTTTTCTGAACAAGGAATAGGAGCCGATGTGGGGCTCGATCTCACAACCCTGAGATCGTGACCTGAGCCTAAATCGAGACTCAGATGCCTAACCAACCAAGCCACCAGACAACCTGCTATTTCAGATCTTAAAAACACAAGAAAATATCATGAATATCTTCATGCCAATATGTCCAACAACAGTAACAATTTGATAAGAGTATCGTTAGTAACTTTACACTGGTGCATCTGATAAATTCCTTCTGGTGAATAGGACAAATTCCTTGGACAATACCAGTTGCCAAATTTTGCATTAGAGGAAAGAGGAAGTCTGTGTATCTCTATGTCTGTTTTTTTTTTTTTAATGGGGTTTTGCAACAACTGGAGTACCTGGCTGGCTCAGTCCGTTAAGCATCTCCCTTTGGCTCAAGTCATGATCCCGGGGTCCTGGGAGCCCCACATCAGGTTCCCTGCTCAGCTAGGAGCCTGCTTCTCCCTATCCTTCTGCCCCTGCTCTCTCTCTCCCTCTCAAACAAATAAAATCTTTTTTAAAAAGAAAAGAAAAGAAAAACAACAGCAGCAACTGGAAAGCAGTATTCCTCATGGACTTCGATGCCTATGAACAGCTCAGGGGGCCCAGCGACCTAGGAAAGGGATGACCCATTAACACCAAGTAGGGTTTCTCTCAAAGTGCAAGGATGGTTTAACATTTGAAAATCAATTAATGTAACTGACCAGTATGAACAACATCAAGGAAAAACTAGGCACTTATTTCAGTAGATACAGGAAAAAGGCTTAGACAGAATTAAACTTCCAATCATAATAAAATTCTCAGCCAACTAAGGATAAAGAGAACCACAAGGACAGCTCTGTGAACCCACAGAAAACTTCTGAGCATGTGAAGCTCTATATTGGGACCAAAACTTCATCCCCTTTTGGGCACAGGAACTGAACTACTGAACTGGGTGAGCGCATGTGACCGAATAGGGGATTTTAGGCTCTGCACTCTTGATGAGAAGTGGACACCTCGCAAAGGGTATCTTGCCAGGCACTGACACAGGGCACCCAGGAACCTTGGGTTGAGAAATGTCATTCTGTCTCGTCGTCACTTTTGGAAACAACTCATACCTTTCCTAACACTTCCGCACTTTGCCAACAAAGACGGCTCCCTTCGACTCCTCAGCGGGACACAGTGGGGCAGTTCCCCAAATCCCAGTTCTGAGACCCAAATCAGAGGTTCTGTTCTTATCCCAATGCTTCTGTTTTCTCAGTCAACACTAACATCTATGGTAACATCATGCTCATTGTGGTGAATGTTGTCCCTGTAAGATGGGGAGCGAGACAAAGACCCCACTGTCCCCACATCCACTCAGCATTTACTGGAGGTCCTGGTCATTGCAAGAGGGACTCCGCACAAATCTGAGAGGAAGCAAACCATCTCTGTCCTTGGGTGGAGCTGTGGGTCGAGCTGCAGCTAGAGGGAGGAGGACCAAAGGCTGTGCAGACCCTCGGAGCGAGTGCCAGAAGAGACCCTGTGCTGGGATGGCCTCTCTTTAGCCCTTCCCCAAAGACAGAGTGGCTCTAGGGTAGCCCCCCGGCACCCCAGCTGGACAAGGAGGTGGGATGCTGTTGCTCAGCACAGGCCGGACACCCCACAGGGCTAAGGATGGTGGCACCGGTGTGGTCTCTGCCGGCATAGCCAGCATCTGAGCAGTGACAAGGCACCGAGTCCAGGAGCGAAGCCGGGTGGCCTGGCATGACCAGCACCCTTTCCTCCCCAAAGACTAGCAGCTGATGAGGGAAATTGGCCGTGGGTCGTGGTGAGAGCCTGTCACCGTCACCCCAGGCCCCGTGCCCACACCCCGGGAGGCTGTGTCTGGCCCACCTGTCACATAGTGGGCTCTGGATCTACACCTGTCACTCCTGGGAGTCTGGAGTCAGTTTATCTGAGGTCATCGAGGGCTCGGAGAGGCTGGGAAGGAAAGGTGGGCACTCGGCTCAGCGCCTGGAAGAGGGAGAAGCCGGGCAGCCTGCCGGCTCTGAGCACAGGCGGCCGACACCTTGCGTGGGAGCAGCCCCATTTGCTAGGAAATTTGCAGAGAGGAGAGGGGAGAGTTAGTGCCGTTGCCTTGGCAACCACTGGTCACATTGTAATGAGGCTGGCGGGGGGGGGGGGGTCTTAAAGGAGCAGGAAGCATATTGCTCAGCCTTCCAGAGGGGTCTCAGCGGAACTCAGCTCCTTCCCAAGGGCTCGGTGGCTGGTGTTCCAGGGGAGGATGCCTGTGGCACCACACCCACTGGGCCACGTCCCAGCCCAGCTCAGGGGCTCCTCGTGATTTCCCAAGTGGGAAAGCTGACGGGGTAAGGAGAAAGACAAGCATCTACACGGGTCAGCAGAGAGGTGTGGCAGTGTCGCTGGCTGTGGTCACCTGGCACCCAACTTCGGCCAGCCCAAAAGGGGTGAATCAAAGCAAGGAACCCGGGGGAGTCTGCTGGTGGCAGGGAGGCCAGCACTGGGTCCACTCAAATCCAGAACTAGGACCTGCTCACCAGGGGATTATTTTCTAAGGTTCCATTTATTTATTTGACAGAGAAAAGAGAGAGGTGGGGGAGGGGCAGCCTAAGCAGGGGGAGCGGCAGAGGGAGAGGGAGAAGCATCAGGCTCCTCGCTGAGCAGGGAGCCTGACGTGGGGCTCGATCCCAGCACCCTGGGATGGTGACCCGAGCTGACAGCAGATGCTTCACGGACGGAGTCCCCCAGGTGCCCCTCACAAGGGGACTTTGATGTGGGAGGTCGATATGCCCGGTGTAAACCCTGACACGTGAAAATAATAGAAGCATTAGAAGTAAACACAGAGCCAGGAGGGCAGCCAGAGGACGAGCAAATGACCCCTGCCCCGTGCTCAAGCCGGCACGTGTCGCACGGGGCCGGGATGGGAACGCGGGCTGGAAGCGTGTCCAGCGCGACTGCTCACGGGCCCCGGGATTTCTCTTTCTCCTCATGAGCAGATTTTCTGGGAGACGGTGCTTGTGCTGTGGAGGTAAATGAGCTTCTAGTTCCCAATGTCTTCGGCTTCACTTTGGTTTCCGGTCCTTCTGTCAGGTTCAAGCTGGATCTACTGCTTCCAGGGTGCAGAACGCATGGGGAGTGACCTCGTCCTTTTACACTGGCGCCTGCCCGTCTCTCCCGCGAGTTTCTAGGGCTGAGCCTGTGTGTGCCAGGCATGGTCCCGGGTGTCTCCCACGCCGTGGCCCGCCGGCTGCACCCAGCTGGCAGGAAGGGGCTCGGAGGGCAGGGCCCGGGAGGCTGACGTGTCCCCATCGCAGGTCGGGACTTGGAACGCGGTCTTAGGGGACACCGTCTTACACTTCCGCATTCTACTTCCCCTGTGCACCTGCACACGCGGGTGTCTTCGTGGCCGCCCCTGGTGACGACACCAGTTATTCTGGGCGTCGGCTTCTGTTGCTCTTGCTGCTGCGTTCTTCTTTGCATTTTATTTTCTTACAGCAATACAAAGACGAGGATGTAATTTTAAAAAAGACCTGCTTTACTAAGATATAAAGTACATACGACATGATCGACCCATCAAAGTGTATAATACAATGATTTGGGGTATATTGTTATTTAAAAAATTATGCGTGTGTATATGTGGACCATAAAATCTTCACGATTTTTTTAAAGATTATTTATTTATTTATTTGGGAAGGGACACAAGCAAGAACAGGGAAGGGGCAGAGGGAGAGGGAGAAGCAGACTCCGTGCTGAGCAGGGAGCCCCATGGGAGGCTTGATCCCAGGACCCCGGGGTTGTGACCTGAGACAAAGTAGAGGACCCACTGACTGAGCCCCCCAGGCGTCCCAAAAATTCTCTCAAATTTTAAGTGTCTAATTCAGGGGCACTGAGCACATTCACCATGTCGTGCAGCTGTTACCTCCTTCAGGTCCAGACTTGTTTATCGCCGCCCAGACATTCTGTCCCCTTAAGGCATTACTCTCCACCCCCCTCCCCCAGCCCTCTGACTCCATGGCCCGACTCCCCTGGCCTGGCCTGGTGGGAGTGGACTCTATGGGGTCCTTGCTTCTGAGTCTGGCTTACCTCTCTTAGCACGATGTCCTCCAGGTCTGTCCACAAGCTTGTGTCAGAACACGGAAAGCTGAGTGATACCCCAGCCTGCGAACACACTACCTTCTCACTCACCTTCTGTCAACGGACACTTGAGTCGTTTCGGTTTTCTGGCCATTGTGGTTAAGGGCGCCATTCGTGCGGATGTCCAGACCTCTGTTCCAGACTCAGCAGAGGTGGATGCTCAGGCGGCAAGCCCGGGGCCCTGAAGGCGCTCCGTGACCCTCAGCACCTCCTTCCTGGTCCTTCCCAGTTTATAAAATGCTTGTACCGGTCCTACATTTGGTCTTCTCAATAGCCTAAGAGCCTGGTACCGGCATCATTCATTCCTGTCCCACAGCAGTGTGGGACAAAATGCTCAGAGCCACTCCCTGGTAGGGTCAGGACAAGACCCCAGCCCCCCAGCTCCGCGCAGCCTCTCCCAGCGGTCCCCAGTAGCTGAGGGGCCAGTGAGAACTCTCAGTGCAAGGGGAGGATGGGCAGAGGCAGAGAGCTCCCGTGGCGGCTCCTCTCCCCTTCTCCCAGGGCCCACCTGTTCTCAGGCTCTCGGGGCCCACCCCACTGGAGGGCAGACCCCAGAGAGCAGGGGTCCTCCACGGCAGAGCCGCTCAGAGAGTGGAGGCCTGGCAGCCCACCACCACCGTCTCTTCTCAGGGTGCCTGAGCCCACCCCTGCACCCCCTGCCCAGAGGGTGCCTCCTCCAGTGCCCGGCAGCCTGGGGACAGGCTGAGAGTTGGCATCCCATCCTGGCTCTGCCCCTCCTTGGGTGACATGCTGTTACCCCCACCAGGGCTCCCGTTTCCCCGTCTGTGATGGGAGAAGTTTGGACCATCCCTCTCGCCGCTGGCAGCCTTCTTCCCAGAGTGTACTTTCCAACAGCTAAGCACTGAATAATGGCATGGAGAAGAGAGACACGTGTGTAAGCATCTCTCGTCACCTGAGCTTCTCAGAAAACAGGTGCTTGGGGACTTTTCTCCCCAGAAAGGGGTTTAAATGGGAAGTGTGAACCCCAGGACAAGCTGCCCTGGTCTAAGACTTGCATCTCCTGCGTAAAAGGACAGCATCTGGTGACAGGAAGGACACAATGCAGACCCCTGGGGGATCCTTCCAG
Source organism: Taxidea taxus jeffersonii (assembly GCA_003697995.1). Taxonomy (NCBI): domain Eukaryota; kingdom Metazoa; phylum Chordata; class Mammalia; order Carnivora; family Mustelidae; genus Taxidea; species Taxidea taxus. The sequence continues at coordinate 332 of RCUC01133510.1, read as the reverse complement.
GCCTGTGTGCACCTGCCCCCACAGGTATGCACACTAACCATGAACACAAGGACAGATCTTTACCCACCGCAGCCCCAGGACACCTGCTCCCCCATGCCGACCACCCCAGGAGGACAGGAAGAAGGCCCATCTGAGTGCCAGATGACCTGCTTGCTGGCCCTGCATGCCGCCCCCCACTCCCATGCCTGCCTTGAGACCCCCTTCTAGGGTCTGAGCTTCAGTCTGTCCTCTCATTAAACGCTGACACCTAAGGACAGGTTCACCTTCTGCCCGGGTACCTCCTGCAGATGTGAAGCTTCCCCCTGGGGCGGGGTGGGGCGGGGTGGGGCGGG
>RCUC01133509.1:0-36875 GCA_003697995.1 Taxidea taxus jeffersonii | reverse complement strand
GGGAGGGTCTTAGGACAGTGTTTCTCCCTCCACTCTCGACGCTGCTCTTGTCCTGTGTTGTAAACCTCCCAGGACCCCAGCGTTATCTAGCGAGATGGACGCAGTAAGAAGGAGAATCACATGAGCACCCATGTGGCTGCTATTTCCAGTGCTCGTCACTTACTTGTCTAGACCCAGATTTCCCTTTACTGTCATTTTCTTTCTGCCTGAAGGACCTTGCACATTTCTGGGTGTGATGTGTTTCTTTGGCATTAGTATGTCTGCATCTGGCACCCGTGGGCTGGTGGACAGTGCGTTGAAGAAATGCCCTCACCAGATGCACAGCCTTTCCTTAGTTCCGACTGCTGCCCCCAGCTTCCCTCCTGGACAGGGGAGCTTGTCCCTCAGGTCACCTTCCCGGATGGCTTCTGTCCCCCTGCTCTCTCTCTTGCTCTCCTTGCTCCCTTCTTTCTACCTTTCCATCTGCCTTTGTTCCTGCAGTCCCTTCCCTCTTCAGAGTGGCTGGGGAGAAAAGAAGGGAAGGCCTGAGACGGCTGGGCTTCTGCATTGTGGGAGCAGCCCCTCCCCGCCAATGGTTCCTCTTGAACGTGATGTTCTTTTGCTTCGTAGGAATGAGGGAGGGATGGGCAGTCAGCTCACCTCACCGTGGTGGCTAGAGAGAAGGACAGAACCCCACAGTTCTTCCCAAGTGAGCCCTGGACTGTGCTACTTGAGTTTCCCCCCATGCCAGGGTATAGCCTCCTTCTGTCTCCTGTAGAGGAGACTGTGGTTTTAAATCAGGTGTTCAGAGTCTTATGACTCTCTTCTGTTTCAGAGGCACTTCTAGTGCTGGGATGAGGTAGGTGGGGTGGACTGCCGGTTTGTGGGCACTGTCTTTTCCAGCTCAGTTTCTTGCATTTTCTCTGATTCTGTATTTAAGCAGTCTAACTCTGAGTAGATGCTACTGTTTTGTTTCTTTTTTCTAGTTTATATTTCTCCTATTTTTTTAAATTGGGATAAAAAGTCTAGAAGAACAATATGGAATCCTATTACTGAATCCTCGTATTGTTCCTGACATAGAGGGAATGTTCCTGGAGTTTCAGTGTTAAGTGTCTTTACTGTTGCTTTCTGACAGATACCTTTCTTGAGTTAACTTGTGGTTCCTGACTTAGTAAGCCTTCAGAAAATGAGGGATCAGTGTGGAATTTTATTAAATGTCTTAGGTATCTGTTAAGGTGAATACTTCTTTTTTCCACACATGCTTATCGTAGTAAGTGCTAGAACTATCAGCAATGCCATGATATATTTTTGTACAACAAAATTATTCCATTTCCTTAGGATTTTTTAATCTCTGGAGGTATGGAAAATTGATCTGTAGCTTTTGGGTGCTTGTTTGATGTGTGACTCAGGGATGCGAGTAGGCGGCCTTGGGCTGCCGGTGGAGCGTTTTTATAAGCCGTGATCGTGTATGGCTGCTCAGCCCCTTCATCTCCTTTGTCTCCACCTCCCATGTAAACTAGCCCTGTGGCCTGTGTACACGACAGAAAAGACCCATTTGCTTATGCTCACAGATGTCTGCTTTGAGTAGTAACATTTTTTTTTATAATTTTATTTATTTATTTATTTGACAGAGATCACAAGTAGGCAGAGAGAGAAGCAGAGAGAGAGAGAGGAGGAAGCAGGCTCCCCGCGGAGCGGAGAGCCCGATGTGGGGTTCGATCCCAGGACCCTGAGATCATGACCCGAGCCGAAGGCAGCAGCTTTAACCACTGAGCCACCCAGGCGCCCCAATAACATTTTTTTTTTAATTTTTTTTTTTAAAGATTTTATTTATTTATTTATTTGTTAGAGAGAGAGGGAGAGCATGAGCACAGGCAGACAGAGAGGCAGGCAGAGGCAGAGGGAGAAGCAGGCTCCCTGCCAAGCAAGGAGCCCAATGTGGGACTTGATCCCAGGATGCTGGGATCATGATCTGAGCCGAAGGCAGCCGCTTAACCAACTGAGCCACCCAGGCGTCCCCATTTTTTTTAAATTATTATTATTATTTTAATAACAGCGTGTGACAAAAAGAAATTCCGGCACACAGAAGGGTCCACAGTGAGACACAGAAGCCCCACACCCTAGAAGCGACAGTGTCATTTGGTTCTTAGTTGACTTACCTCATGCAGTGCTGGCCAGCACACACGTGGACAAGGAAATGTTCAGCCACGAAGTGTTGCACACGCACTTCTCCTCCCCCTGGCAGGGCTTCTGTTCGGTCAAAGGGAGTCACACTGTCAGGATGCATTAGTCTCCATTGTGCTATAACTTGTTGTAGGTGCTTTCCTGAGAAGTTGATTCTGACAGTCGCTGCTCGCCATGTCCCATCAGGCGGTGGGGAGTGGGGGGATCCGAGTCCGGAAAATGCCACCGTCTCCTGCCAGCTCTGTGCTGTGCCTGGGGCATCCCAAGGGTCAGGATCTGTGTGGCCTTGAAAGACCTCCTGCATTCCTCTCTTTCACTTTCTACACACCTGCCATTGTTTGGGTTTTTCCCCTTCTTTTTCTTTTATTTATTTTTCATTTTGTATGTTCCTTTTTTGTGTTGCTGGAATCCTCCTTAAAGTATGTTTTCCATATCCGGTATGTAGATAGTAAATATATTTGGAGTTTTTACATGTCTGAAAAGGTCTTCATTTTGTACTTAGGCTCAGTTGACAGTTTGGCTGGGTATAGAATTCCAGGTTCAGAATCATTTCCATTAGAATTTTGAAGGTTTGCCTCATTATCTTCGGGTGTCCTCTGGTTTTGATAAGAAATCTTCTGTCAGTCTCTTTAAAGGTTTCCTTTCTGAAAGTGTTTAAGGTTTTTCTCTTTATGTTTGGGTTTTGAAATTTGATGATGCTGCGTCAAGCCGTAGTCGGTGTTCATGCGCCCTCAGTTTTTATACTGAGTGATCAGCTTTGCACTCTTGGCTTTAGCTATAATATGTTGGGCTTCCTTTAGGTTCACTTCAAAGTTTTTGTGTAAGACTTGAAATTAGCATGCCTGCGTTTGCTGCTGGGTTGAAGGAGGAGGGAGGCCAGATGATGACCCTGGAGCTGACCCAGGCCCCTGCAGGTGAGAGGAGTCTGTCCTCCGTTAGAGGGTGGGCCTCAACTTTGGTTGCTTGTCAGAAGTGCCTGTGCAGCTTTGGGAGCCCTGATACCTGAGTCCGAGTTCCAGCCCAGATGCACTTGAGTAGTTGGTCTGGGAGCAGCCTGTGCCCTGGGGTGGGGGATGCTTCCCAATAAATGCTGGGTGTATCCACAGTTGAGAAGCAGAGCTTTGGAAGAAGCTCAGGAGAGCTGCAGCATCAGCCCTGCTCCTTCATGGGCTGGGTCCTCAGGGAGTTTTGTAGCTCTCCTCATACTTCAGGGTGGGCAGGCGAGTCTGGTGTTAGCTTTCCTCTCTGGGTGGGCATATAATTTATGCTTCGGCAAAGTTCTCCAGGGATGTGTGAGACAGAAGAGACGTCCACTTGTCCCAGATGCTTCTTGCCCTCAAAGTCCCTTCATCCTGTTTGCACTCTCTGCTCTTCTCTCGTGGGTCCGCTGGCCTCACTTCTGATTCTCACGAGCATGCCCCAAGCGTGACCTCACAAAGTTTGTGCCTGGCCCTGTGGGGACTCACTGGTTTACTCAGAGTTCACAGAGGGCACCAGAGCCCAGCTGTCTCCTCCTGAGCTCTTGGGGCCCACGCTCAGGCAGGGCTAACCTCCCTGCACACTGGCTCTCCCTGCCCCGTGGGGGCGGCCTAGGTGCCCATCCTTCCGGTGCCTGTCTTCCCAGCGCCCTTGCCTTCACCTTCCGCCACTTCCCGCCAGCACTCAGTCTCTGTCTCCGTGTCCCTGGGCGGAGGAGAAGGTGGATGCTGGTAGCAGTGAGTTAAGTGGCTGAGCTCACAGGATGAAGCAGACGCTTCTCTCGCAGAGTGTGCCCCGACCCCACATCACGTCCCTCACAAACAGCACCCTGTGTCCTATTTAGGAGAGCAGGAAAGTGTAAACACATTTTAGAAAAAATTTAAAACCAGAAATAGTTGTTAAAATTGGTCATTTAAAAGAAAGCTTTTTCTAAGTTTATATTGAAAGACCACACTCTTTGGCATTGCCTCTCAGTGGCCCTGCCTCCTGGGGCAGAGGACTGGGCAGCAGGGGGCCAGGCTGCAGCAGGCCCCACCCTCCACCTCCCTGTGCCTCGGTTTCCTTTGCAGGCAGCAGGTGCCCGTGCCCAGTGCTGAGAAGGCGTAGCACTGGAGCTGCTTGGTAGCTGCCCCACTCTGGGCATCCCGATCTTCCCCATGGCCTCCCGTTCCGCTTTTTCCCAAATTATTTCTTGTTTTCATTGTTTGAAGTAGAAAACTTGAAAGAAATCAGTTATTGTTGAACATCTATTTCAACTTGCTTCTGAGACGTATGTAAACAAATTGTGGTTTCTGAAACTGGTTTGAAGGTCGTTTTAAAATATTCTTTAATTTTAAGATGTTTTGTATCTTCTGTAGTTCATAAAGGAAGTCGAGGGCATTTTGGTGACGGTGTGTCTTTGCTTGATTAATCTCCACTTTATTTTTTTTAAGATTTTATTTATTTATTTGACAGAGATCACAAGCAGGCAGAGAGGCAGGCAGAGAGAGGAGGAAGCAGGCTCCCCGCTGAGCAGAGAGCCCGACGCGGGGCTCGATCCCAGGACCCCGGGATCATGACCTGAGCCGAAGGCAGAGGTTTAACTCACTGAGCCACCCAGGCGCCCCTAATCTCCACTTTAAACACAAGTTTTGTTTGTTGTAAAATATTCTTTATGGATTAGTTATAACTTGAGTCCTATCACATCCGTACGTGTTGGGTCAATAACCAGAAGTTAGTCGTCGCGTGAAGGGATGAGGCCTTCGCGCTGTCGTTTTGAAGGGGGCCCTGCACCACGATCACGGAAAGGGGTGAACTCGATGACATCCGAAAGAGTATGTTTTCCTGAAATGATATTTTCTGAAGTAGAAAAAGTTATGTGAACTATTAGATAGCATAAATCCACAGCGTTTCCTTTTTCAGGCGTGCCGAGTTATTTAAATTGGATTGAGGTTTGTCTCTTATATTTCATGTCGTAACAGAGCAGAACATTTCTTTAAAATGCGGTCACTGGCTGAAATAAAAACACAACGCAGGCCGCCTTCTTCTCTCCAGAGTGAGTTTTTCTTGCTGTGACCATGACAACCGGCTCTCTCACAAAGGGACCGCCTCCCTGGACGCCAGGCCCTGGCACAAACCTCTGACTTTCTTCAAGGCAGTAATATTACAGCAAATTCCTTGTCCTTGCCAAACATAGGCTTATTGTGAGGGAATTCCAGCTTCTTTCGTGAGACACGTTTTCCTTCATTATCCAACTTCTGGCTCGATTTCCCCTTCTGAAATCTTACTGCGTGAATCTGCTCTTGAAACGGAGCTCCTGGTCATTTAACCGGGGCCGTGGCCGTCTCTTCCCATTTCATCTTCGTGTGTCTTCGGTTTGGAGCCCGCGAGGCCTTCGCCCGTGCCTGCCGTCCCTGGCGGTGGGGACAGTGCTTCAGTCCATCCCTGGGCCCTGCCCCTGCCTGGTACATCTGTGCTTCTGGGGAACCTGGGGCCGCTGTGCTCGCTGATTTGGGTGGGCTGAGCGCTAGGGTTGATGCTAGAGCCCAAGCTGCTACCTGGTGGGAAAACAACCTGGACGAGGGCACTGGCCTGGGTCACAGCCTGGGCCACCTGAGCACGGCCCTGGCCCTGCTTCTCTGGCCCAGCGGGACTGGCAGTGGTGCTGGGGTTGGCTCCAAGCCGCTGACTGGAGCCGCAGACGGGCACATCCTTGGCGTGGAAAGCGAGCATGCTCCGGTGCAGCCCAAGGCAGCGGCACTGACGAGACATGCTTCGGGTCCTCTGAGCTGGTGTGCGAGGAGGATTTATTGTTTCATGTCTGTGCACATCTGTTTCACTTTGTGTGACTTTTCTCCGTGGTCCCAAGTCCGTGACTGGCTAGTTAACTCGGTGCAGGTGTTGGGGGAGTGTACCTCGTGCCCCTGCCGTCCCCTTGGCCCCTCTGAGTACTGCCTGGAACCGGCCTCTAGCCACAGCTGGCCCAGTGTGAATTCCCACGGCCGCTCCTCACCAGACAGCGGACGGGGCTGGCCTGCCCCCTACCTGCCATGGCCTGCTGCTCCCCACACCACTGGGCCTCTGCTCTCTCTCTCAGACTCGAGCAGCCCCAGACCCCCTCTCACCCCCTTGTCGTCATAAGTCTCCCGATACTTGTCCTGGCACCATTCATCTGGCACTGAAGTGAAAACACAACGCAGGCTGCCCTCTTCTCTCCAAGAAGGAGAGATCGCCAGAGGTCATCATCTAACTTTTTTCAACTCAGTTGTAATCTCTTTGAAGGCAAAGTGTTCTTAAAACATTTATTAAAACGTAACACACATGCAGAAAAGTGCACTGATCATAAATGCCGGTTCAGTTAATTTTCTTGAACGGAGCGCGCATCACCAGCGCCACGATGAAAAGCCGACCATGTCCCTTCTAGCCCTGCCCACGTCCCAAGGGAACCAGCTGATACCAGGTGAGCTGGCTGCCGTGTGACCTTGAACGCCGTGCGGGCATCACCCACATGCGTGTGCAAACCGGGGCTGCTCACCCTCATCACGGTATATCCTCAGCTTTCCCATCCTACGTCAGGGGCCGTCACAGCTTGGGGAGCGTGCAGGGGTGTTTGGGGGGCCTGCTCCTAGCAGGGGAGCCGTGGGGTCATGGTGTGTGCGTGGTCACACGTGGTGAGCGCTGGCACTGACCGCAGCTGCCCCTGGGAGATGTGTTCCGGTAAGTGCTTGCGGTGTCCAGGTCAGCGAGCCTTTACCAGCCGGTCACACACACGGGCTCCCCTCCCCCGGTCACCGTGTCTTGACTCTCATCAGCATTCCTGCCTGACGAGCATTCCCGCATCTGCTCCGGCACTTCCACTCAGGGACACTTCGATGTTTTTCCTTCTTAATGTTCCCCACGGCTTAGCTTCGTGTTACACTCAGTAAGTGGTTGCAGACTCTGTTTTCCTCCAGTGAACAGTCCCTGCTCGGGACACCGGTCCCGGGGCTCTCGGCATCCCAGCCCCTAAAGACAGAGCAGTTTTCCGTTGGCTTCGCGTTCACTCCGTCAGAAGCTGACCTATTCTCACCTGGTCACTTACCGCGATCTTCCCTCCCCTGTGGTGCCATTACCCTAGGTCCTGGGGAAGAGAAGGCCACTGAGAATTGAATTTTAAAAGAGCTTTTCTCTTCTTTTTTTCAAACAGTTGGATATTCTAAAAATCAAGCCATAGCACAGAGCTCAGGATCTTACCTTTGCTTTTTGGATTCGGTAAGTAACTCTTTATTTAAAGTGTGTGTGTGTAGTGGTTGAATAGTTAAATGACCTGACATTTTAGTTCCTGAAAATCGTGGTTCTGGTATATAATGAGCAGACTTTCAAGCTCCTGGGCTCTTGCTGTCAAATCGCCATGGCACTTAATGAGTTCGTTTTTAGTGACTAGGATTCTGTGGAAATGCAGAATTGCACAGCAGGATCACGTAGACAAACACTTAGAGCGCGAACGGCGTTAGAGGAAACAGTGCAGGCAAGCGATGAGAAAGCCCAGAGAAGGGTCGGTGGTAGGTCTGTCGGGAAGGACGGAGGGACAGGAGTGGGGGCCCAGGACAGCCGACTGCCAGTGGGTTTTAACATACCTTTCAGTCACTTGTGACCAAGAAAACACAAGGTATATTAGTGAGAAAACCCAAGTGTTTTTTTTGTTTTTTTGTTTTTTAAAGATTTTATTTATTTATTTGACAGAGATCACAAGTAGGCAGAGAGGCAGGCAGAGAGAGGGGGGGAAGCAGCTCCCCGCTGAGCAGAGAGCCCGATGTGGGGCTCAATCCCAGGACCCTGGGATCATGACCTGAGCCGAAGGCAGAGGCTTTAACCCACTGAGCCACCCAGGCACCCCCCAAGGTTTTTATTTTTTGAAGATTTATTTTTTTATTTTTTTATAAACATATAATGTAACCCCAATACTCTCTCCCGACACCTGTCCCCCCCGCCCCCCTCAGTTTGTTTTATGACATTAAGAGTCTCTTTTGGTTTGTCTCCCTCCCGATCCCATCTTGTTTCATTTATTCTTTTTCTACCCCCTTAACCCCCACCCCCATTGCATCTCCACTTCCTCATATCAGGGAGATCATATGATAGTTGTCTTTCTCAGATTGACTTATTTTGCTCAGCATAATACCCTCTAGTTCCATCCACGTCGTTGCAAATGGCAAGATTTCGTTTCCCTTGGTGGCTGCATAGTATTCCATTGTGTATATATACACCACATCTTCTTTATCCACTCATCTGCTGATGGACATCTGGGTTCTTTCCATAGTTTGGCTATTACGGACATTGCTGCTATGAACATTGGGATGAACGTGCCCCTTCGGATCACTACATTTGTATCTTTAGGGTAGATACCCAGTAGTGCAATCGCGGGATCATAAGGTAGCTCTATTTTCAACTTTTTGAGGAACCTCCATGCTGTTTTCCAGAGTAAAACCCAAGTTTGGTTTTTTTTTTAAGATTTTATCTATTTATTTGACAGACAGAGATCACAAGCAGGCAGAGAGGCAGGCAGAGAGAGGGGGAAGCAGGCTCCCTGCTGAGCAGAGAGCCCGATGCGGGACTCGATCCCAGGACCCTGGGATCATGACCTGAGCCGAAGGTAGAGGCTTTAACCCGCTGAGCCACCCAGGCACCCCTAAAACCCAAGTTTTTTAAAATCCATGCTCACAGGGTTTTCAGAAGTGCAGGTACTCCATATTTGAAAAGTGTGAAAAATGCGGGGTGCCTGGGTGGCTCAGTGGGTTAAGCCTTCAGCTCGGGTCATGGTCCCAGGGTGCTGGGATGGGGCCCACTTCGGGCTCCCTGCTCAGTGGGGAGCCTGCTCCCCACCCCCCCGGCCTATTTGTGATCTGTCAAATAAATAAATCTTTTAAAAAAACAAAAAGAACTTATGAAATGCTCTTGCCCTCAACTCCTTGACTTCACCTGTAGGGCTCGCAGAAACTCTGGAAACGACATGTGCACAGTCTGGATGTGGGATCACCACGGCATTTCTGAAGCATCTTCAGTCATGGGGCAGAGGGTTAGCACAGGTGGAAAAGGCATGATTACATAGTGTGTGCTCAGCTGTGGGTTTCTTTTCACTCACGTTAAAACAGACTGTAGGCACGTCTGCCTGTGTGCAGTCTCCCCTCAGGCCCCTCTGGGTCTGGGCTGCAGGGCCCCACAACTTCTGGGCCCTTTGGGTGGCTGCTCTTGGCCTTCGCGAGGTCAGCCGTGGTTCAGAGTCTCTGCTGAATTAATTCTCCTATGAACCTGCTTGTCATCTCGTATGGGCATGAGGTCTGGGTCCACGGGCAGGGTTGGGGAGATTGTGTTTCTATGCGAGCACACGGCGAAAAACTGCTTCTCTGGCAGCCTTGGTCCTGGAGACAGACACTGGGGCTACGGTGTCCATCCGTCCTGCTGCTTCAGTGTCTCCGGTTTCTTCTTCTGCCTCATTTCTTAGACAGAACTCCCTCTCGTTCCCTCACCTCCTTGCAGACCCGGCTCTGGGGCCTGTTCTCACTCTCAGACAGTCCATCCAGCATTTTCCTAAACAAAGACAATTTTTCCACCGAAGACAGCAAAGTGTGCTTCTCTCAGCCTTTGGGTAAAGGCAGGAGGCAATTCTCTCCTTCTCCTTTAGGGCTGTTCTCCTGAAACACTGTGCTCAGGAAGCTCCATCAGCAGGACTCAGGTGAAGGAGAGAGGAGGGCTGAAGACACCTTCCCCTGTCTGGTACCCTCCAAGCCTTTCTCTGTGTTCACTGGAGGCCAGGAAAGAAAACGGAAGAAAGCCCAGTTGGACCTGGCGGAGCCAGTTCAAAATGGCAAGAACTGCAGACCGGGAAGGCTCCTGGTAAAGCTGGCGGAGGGCAACGTGGACGACAAGGTCCCTCGGTGGTGGGCAGGAAGAGAAAGAGCAGGTCAGACGCCTGGCCCGGTTAGTACCGGAAACTGGGGGGAGGGAGGTGTGCTGAGGGTCAGAGGCACGAGGGCCCTGCTGCCAAGAGAGGAAGGCTGCCACATTGGGCATGACCATGTCTCCGTTCTGGGCATGGGAGAAACACAGTGTCGCCCAAGTCTGACCGAGAAAAACTTGCCCCGACTCGAGAAACGTGACTTGTTTACTTAAAGTAAATCAGTGAGGTGAATTTTGGTGAGTTTTGCCTGGGATTGGCGTGACCGCCTAGCCGTACTCACCGGGCAGGGGTGGTACCATCCGTCCGCTTTCCCGGTGGCTGACAGGTGCAACTGCCTGCGAGAGGGCTGGGGACACAGATGGGCAGGCGCGTCTGGTTCATTAGGACCGGGTGGCTCCAGGCTATAGGGTGGGGAAGATAAGCAAACCGAAGTCTGGCCTTTGAAGGATGTGGCCTTCACTGTGTGCGCCCTGACAGGGACTTGAGTTCTGGGCCCTTGAGGTGAGCAGACACAGCGTCTGTGGAAAGGAGGGCTTGGAACGGGGCTTCGTCCGGTCCCTGCTTTCCAGAGGGTGACCCTTCCAAGGGTCACCCTCACCACAGTGGAGAACCTCTGCCTACAGCCGCGTCCCTCGGGACCCTGGCCGCGTGGTGTCTGCATCAGGAGCCCCCCTGGCCACCACAGAGCCGTCTGTCCTGACGGGCTGCAGGCCCCGCGGTTCACAAGGGGACCACTGGGAGGGAGCCTGCGGCCCAGGCGGGGAGGGCGAAGGGGACCGCCGGGAGGACGCCCCATCTTCCAGGAGGTGTCCTCAGTGAGGGACAGAGACAGGACCCGCCCCTGTGCTGCCCTCAGCTGGGGCCGCGTCCTTGCCTGACCGCTGCCTATGGCGACTTTTGCTGTGCACCTTTGTTATGTTCAGTTTCTGATCTCTGTGGGTTTGGGTCATTGCTGTACTCGCGCATTCCTTTTCAGTCTCTCCGTTTACTTTCTCACGTGAGGGTTAAGGTGATCCCTTCTCTTCTAGGGACTGTACGGGTGTCCCTAAGTCCTGAACATAGTGTCTCAGGTATTGTCCCCTATCCCAGCCTCCCGCCTGATGTCTTCTCTTCTTTTCAAACGTAGACCTCAGGGTCCTGGGAGCAGAGAACTGAGTCGGTCACGAGCCTCGGTTCAGGACGCTCGCTCGCGCGTCCAGCAGGCTCCGTTCCGTCTGCACCTGTGTCTCGACGGAGGCGTGTTCGTGCCCGTGAACCCGCCATCCAGGACAGGCGCCTGCCCGCTGACCGCTCCCCCCCGCCTCGCGCCCGTCTGCCACCTGCCGCACGCCGTGTCCTAAGCCTGAGCTCTGGTATTTGCACAGAGCTGAAAGCATCACCTCAAAACTTCAGTGTTTTTATCTTTACGCAGAGTATCAGACTATGTGATGTTTTAAAACGTGTTATTAAGATCCATCCATATTATATATCTTTCCGTGTGAAAATTACACACAAAGTGAAAATTTGGTGTGTTTTGACAGCTGTGTCCACCCGCACACCTAGTGCCCCCATTGAGACACAGAGCATTTCCGTCCCTCGGAACGTCCACTGTGCTTCTGAGGGACCCAGATCCACAGGAGAAGCTGCACAGGACACCCTCGGTATTAGCCTCTTCCCCCGTGGTTAGAGTCAGGGTCAGGGTTAGGGTTACTGACGCTGGGGCAGTTTCCTGTCCGGGTTATTTTACTGACACTCTTACGTACGTCTTTTTGTGGATGTGTGTTTCCCTTTCTCTTGGGAAGACCTGAGGGGTGGAGTCGATTGGTCACGGGAAAGGTGTGCCTCGCTGGAAACGAACCTGCCGACCCCCGAGGTTGCCCAGTGCATGGCGGTGGGGGAGCCCACCTCGCCGACGCGGATGTTGCTGGTCCCCGGCTCAGCCACTCAGCAGGTGCACAGTGTGTCTCGTGGCAGCTTTGGTTAGCATCTCTGCTGCCTGGTGCTGCCGAGCACCTCTCATGGGTTTCTTTTGGGAAATGTCTGTTCAAATCTTTTGCCTGTTTTTCTTTCACCGGGCTATTGATCTTGTATCAGTGAGCTATGGAAGTTCTGTTTGGGGTGCAAGTCCGTTGTCAGTCTGTGAATACTTTCTCCCATCTGTCACTCACCTTCACATGTCGTGATGTCTTTTGGTGAACAGGAGTTCTAAGTTTTGTTGAACTCCAATGTATTTTTTCTTTTATAGTTATTTTTCTCCTTTTTCCCCAGAGGAGAAGCTGTTATCTCACTTTTTCTTCTAGCAGCTTATGGTGTTTCTTTTGTATTTAGACCATGATCTGTCTCATACCGGTTTCTGTACGAAACAGGACCCGAGGCTCACGGGAGATCACATGGGCACTCAATCAAGTGCCCGCTGTGGAGCACGTGGTGTTTTCGCTGTGGAGCTGAAGGCTGTCGGCCTGCCCGTGGGGGCTCATTCCCACCCTGCCACACCCGTTTCTGTGGCCCGGGGCGCCCGCGTTAGGCTTGCCGCACAGCTCGGCCCACAGAGACAGACTGTCCCCAGCCTTGGTCTCGTGTGTGACACTGCCACACCGCGTGGTGTTTCAGGAGCAAGTTGGGTGCAGTCCTTGCCACGGAGCGTGGCTCTGTCACGTGGCTGCAGCCCTCGGAGCCCAGGCCACGGGGTCCACGGTCTCTCAATGCGTAGCACCATTGGCCTCTTAACTTCTGTTGGAGCCTCTCAGTGTTTCGATCTATTGTGAAATGCGAGCCCCAGCTCATCTTTTCGCCCATTTTTCTTTCTCAAGCCTAGAGAAAAGCAGAAAGGACGGTGCGGAGAACTGGGCTTTGTGCCCAGCGTTGCGTCTGTGACCTGGAGCACTTGGCTTCCTGCCAGGAAGGACCCTCCACCCAGCAGAGGGGGACACATACCGGATGGACCCCCACACCCAGCTTGTTCACATGTCACCTGAGGCTGGAGCCCATTGTCTCGTGTCCTTCATCTCTGTCTGGAACAATCTAAAGCCTGTCCTTGACTTTCCTTGTCTTGATGTTTTGGAAGGTCGCTGGGCACTTGTCTTGTAGACAGGTTGTCTGCTTTCTTCACGACGGACTTAGTCGCGCCTCCCTGCACGGAACGTGATTCTGATTTGCCCCATTCCTGATGGTGCTGCCTCGGGTCGCCCGGTGCGGTGGACCGCAGAGCCGTGCCAGGCACCCCCGGCTCTCCCAGGGATCGCCGTTCCTTCGGCTGGCCTTTCCTGGAGGGCACGTCGGGGTCTGCAGCGAAGGTAGGGTACACATGGGGCATCAGAACAAAACGTGTTTGCAGGGAGATGGCTCCCGAGGCCTCCTCGCTGGGCCGCACTTGGGCTTGCCAGCCCCTGGGCTCAGGCGGCTTGCTGCGTCTGGAACACAGGGTGCTTGTCTGTCGGAGCGGCTCCCAGGACGCCGCCCCATGGAGGTCATTCATCCATGGGCCCCATGTGGGCCCCATGGTGCCGGGTGTGGCGGCCCACAAAACGGGTCAAAGAGCACAAGCCAGCGTCTCTGTGGCAGCATTGCCCCCCAACCCCTGCGGAGCCTCGCGCACTGTCTCCCCTGAACCTTCCCCGCGATGCCCTTGCCTCTGAGTGCCGCCAGCTCATGAGGAGCCGCACCCCTCGGCCTGCATGAGGATGCCCTGCTCACGGCCGCCACCAGCTTGCACACGCCTGCTGTGGGAGGGCCTGGGCCTTCGTGCCTCAAGCACCCCGCTTGGGGGAGGGCCTCCCGACAGCGCCTGAGAAACATGTGCTGAGGAGCGTGGCCCCCACATGCCCAGCTCCTGTAGGGCATCTTGTCAACATCCTGTGAGGTTTTGGGGTAGAGTCCTGAGGACGTCCTAGACCATCGTGTCCTCTGCAAAGAGGGCGGTTTATTCCTTCCTCTCCGGTCTCTGTGCCTCTCGCCCCGCTCCTGCCTCCCTACCTCGAATGGCATTTGCAGTGAGGGCAGCGACCTCCCTTGTCTGGGTCCCGTGGGTCCACTCCGGCCTCACTGGGTGACGGCCGTCCTCGGGGAAAGGTGCTGGGCTTTGTCGGATGTTCTTTCTGTGGCAGGGATTTATTGGTTTTTAAAATATGTTTACTACTGAAGATTTATAAGAGTTTCTCCCATAGTTTTGGAATTTGGGATTTTTCTGATTGCCAAGAATCATTCCTGGAATTTCAAAACACAGCGTCAAGATTTTTTCGAATAAGATGAGCTTTTCAGTATTAGCTCGTAACTTTTTTTTTTTTCCATCTAGTTTTTCTTCTTGGGTCTCTTTTGTGTGAATGTTCAGCCCTACAGTCGCTCGCTTTTCTGTGATTTCTGTGTCTGTAATTTTGCGTGTCGCTGTCCGGCCTTCCAGCTGGGGGGCTGTGACCACACACTTCATGCTCCCAGTTGCTTTCAGGGGCTGGAGCTCTGGCTCTCAGCTCCTGGGAGCCTTTCCTCCATGTACCAGGGTGCCTCTGGGGGCCCCCTGTTTTGTCTGTTCTCCCAGCAGCTCCAGGGGCAGCTGCATCTCTCTCTTTCCCAGGTCCTCTGAGATGCATTAGTGAATCATTTTGTTTGGTGGTGGCTCTCTGCCCTGGAAGACGGTAGGCCAAACTGTCTGGGATGAAGGCAGCCCATGTGCAAGGAGGTGTGGGGTCTGTGCTCTGGGGCCCAGTCCTTCCGTCCACGCAGGGGTGGCCTCTGCTGGGCCCCAGGGCAGGCCTATGTTGCAGGTGTCCTCAGTCCGTAGCTATTTCCCTCTCAGCCTCCCTCTCTTGTCTGTCCTCATGACAGAAGATCAGGGTTCTTCCTGGTGCACACGCAGCAGACCCCTGGAGCACAAAGTCTGGCCCAGGCCTGCCGGCTGCTCTGTCCTCCAGACCCTGCATGGCCATGGCCATCTGCTGCTCTCTGCATGGCCAGCATGGTCCGTAAAGGTGTTGGTGGTGCCGGAGGGGACAGGCAGCTCCAACCCTGGGCCCACATGCTTTAGTGTGCGGGCGTCTGCTTATCTAGCTGCATGGAGGGGTTAGGTCAAGCTCTGGCTGCCAGAGAGTAGCACGGGGTCTTGCCCGCATCACCCAGGGCACAGACCCACATCGAGGACGAGAGGTCTTCTACCAACACACTTAGAATCTCCAGAGTTGTCCTCGTTTCACAGGGGGCCACTCCCTGGACTGTTCCCCCTTTTTCCTCCACCCAGGTCCCCCCTCTGTACCCACATGGCAGATGTTTCCCAAGTGGTTCCATCATCCTGTAAGAGCTTTCAGCTCAGCGATGTGAGAAAGGTGGCCGTGGGGGCTCTGCCCATGCTCACCCCACGTCTCGGGTGTCCTGCCCCCACAGGTAGGTCCCTTTGGTTCTGCTTCTATTCAGAAACATGCTGCCTCCAACAGGCTGTGTTGGAGTGGAGACAAGGGACGGTGGGGCTTTGAATCAGCCAGTCCTCTCTGAGTGAATTTCCCAGGGGAGAGAGAAGTGTCTGGACACCTGCCATGGAGCTGTTGGGGTGCAGAGGACTTGGGACTGCCGTGGACCAGGGGCGGCCATTGCTGGGGTGCCTGCGGGCAGCCTACCTGGGGCCAACGTGAAGCCTCCCTGCACAGAGACCCCGCGGCCCTCAGATGCTCCCTCCCCACAATCGGGCATGTCAGGAGCTCTCACTTCCGGTCCTGGAGGATCTGTGCTCACCCCCTTTCACCGTGGAGTCCAGCAGGCGTGGGGGACCCAGCAGGGCCCTGTGCCGGGGGAGGCCTCATGATGCTGCCCCCCGCCAAGCTTCTCCAGCGTCCACTGCACCATCTGGCTTTTCTCTGACAGAGAGGAAGGTCCTTAAACAACCTTTTTGCAAGTGACTGAGAAGTGATTTCAGCCACTTTTCAAGTAAGTATTTTGCCCAAACTGCTAGGAAGGAGGCATACAGACTGATCTAGGTACTTTCAGTTGGTTTCTGTTCCAGCTCTGTCCTGTATGCATGGGGAGGGCGGGAGGTTGGGCAGAAGGAAAGGGACAGAGTACCTCCCAGGAGTGGGACACAGGAGACTTTGAGAGCACAGCCCTGAGCTCAGGGGTGATGGCCCCCGGGAGTCTGCCAGGGATGGTGTCTTGCTCTGTGTAGCGTGGTCCATGGCCAGTGACGGGTGGGACACCCCTGTTGCCAGCAGGTAAGGTAAAGAAGGTTGCCTTTCTCCTATCTGCATCCCACGGGCACTTGATTTTTCACTCTGACTTGTGAGTCACATGTGGGGTCATTCAGAAAAGGGTGTTGGTACCTGTTGCCTAGAGCCCAGGAACTTTGGGCCACAGCTGGGCCACGTGGCAGGTTCAGGTCCGCGGGGACTGCAGACACCTGCTTTTCCAACTGACTGTCAGCTAGAAGTTTGGGCTTCACGGGCAAGGGGTGGGCAGGAAGCCCTGGGGGTGGAGGGGCGCAGGAGGGAGCCGGGCCGGGCCTCCAGGCTGCTGCCTCGCTGGCCGAGTCGTCGCTCCGGCCTCATGGACACTGCTGTGTGGGGAACCACACGGGCTTCTGCGAGATTCCGTTCATAACTGGGGTGAACTTCAGTGGTTGGCAAATCAGAATTTCCTTTTGTTTTAAAAAGCACGCTTTTTGTTCTGTCTTCAACAACGTATCAGGGTAAATGAACACCTGCCTCCGTTAAAATAAACAAGTGACAAAACTCGAAGCTTTGTTTAGAAATTGCTTTGCACTTTATCAACTCTTGTGAGTGTGTGTTGATGGCCATGCGCTTCCCCACTCGGGGGGGTGTTTGCGGGGACAGCACTGGGGGGCATTGGGGCGACCCCCCGCCCGCCCCTGCTTCTCCAGACGTAGCACCAGCTCTCCTTGTCTTTCCTGAGGTGAATTACGGGCTCTGGGTTGGAGCCAGAGCCGAGGGAGGGGGAGCTGGGTCGGGAGGAGGGCCCGTGGTCTTGGTGGTGACTGTCCCCAGACGAGGCTCGAGGAGCTCCAGCAAGAAGCAGAGGACGCCCTCAGTGAGCGAGAGGCTGGGCGGCTCCTCGTTCGCCGGGCGTCCGCACGTGGGTACTGGTCTGTGCATGTGGGCTTCTCCGTTTGTTCTTGGGAGGGAAGAGAGTCCTTCTTCTCAGCACCCCCGAGAGGCTTCCCTGGAGCAGAGAACAGCCAAGCAGAGGGCCGTGTGCGCCCCAGAAGTCCCCACATGTGGCCGCTTGCTGCTTCCCGGGAGCCACACGTGGCTGTTTTGTTGGCTCTGGGCGTTTGTTCTGGGCGGGTCTAGCCCTGCCGGGGCCTCGGACCTTCATTTCTTCACAGAGACGGATGCCCCAGACAGCAGTGCGCTTTTGAAGTATTTTCTGTGTGCAGCGTGTTTCCATTTTGCTGCCTAGGAAAGGGGGGCAAGCTGGGTGTTTGTGCAGCTGCCCCCGCCGAGGGCTGGTTGCAGAACCCCCTGGCCAGGGGGAGAGCTTGCTGCAGACATGGATTTGGGCCACGTTGGATGGACAGACTCGAGACCCCGCAGGCAGGCTTGGCTCTCACGAGCTCCAAAGCAGCTCCTTTGCTCCTTCCGAGAAGGGGAAGGTGGCACACCTCCCGTCCCTCCTCCAGCGGCGGTGACCTCTGCTTGTCTCCCTGCGCTCTGTGTCACTCTGTGTCGCTCTGTGTCGCTCTGTGTCGCTCTGTGTCGCTCTGTGCTACAGGCCCCTGCTGTTTCCTATGCTCTCGCTGGGGCCTGGTAGACAGAGGGGCCCCTGTGCCCAGCTGGCAGGGGCACACATGCTGACCTGCCCTGGGAACAGGAGGGCAGAAGATGGAAGGCGAAGGCTGTCTGCTCTGGGCTGTGTGAGCCCCAAGCAGCCCCCATCCTGCCCCTGCAGCCCAGATCCCCGTGCCCCTCCTCCTTCCTGCCGAATCTCTTGCTGATCCCAGGAATTCTTGTCTTCTCTCCCAGCGACAGGGATTTCCTCCCTCGGAGGAGCAGGGAGCCAGGGGAGGGGCGTTGACCGTCTAGTCTGGGTTTTGTCGGAGGAGCGATGGCACAGCCTGAGTGTGTGTGTGTATTGAGTGAGTCCGCGGGATTGATCCCCAATCAGGTGTGTGCTTCTGCTAGGATCGTGGCTATAGAAAAGTTGTGTGTGCATGGGATGGGGCCTGGAGACAGAGCAGCAAACGCCGTGCATCTGGGGTGCCGCTGTGTCCCGAGCAGCCGTGCCAACCCCAGAGCTTGGCAGGACTTTAGAAAAGCAGCATGGAGTGAGCTCAGAGTGAGTTCAAAAGGGAAAGCGAGGGGCACCTGGGTGGCTTAGTGGGTTAAAGCCTCTGCCTTCGGCTCAGGTCATGATCCCAGGGTCCTGGGATCGAGCCCCGCATCGGGCTCTCTGTTCTGCGGACAGCCTGCTTCCTCCTCTCTCTTTCTGCCTCTCTGCCTACTTGTGATCTCTGTCTGTCAAATAAAATCTTTTTTAAAAAAAGGGAAAGTGAATTTTCTACCTAAACACTAGGTGTGCTTTACTGGAGACAGATTTTAAAATCAGCCACGTAATAAAAGACCCCCGTTGACCGTGCACAAACGCACGTGCCCACAGGAGGCCCCTGCAGTCCAGGCCGGTGGCGTGGCCTCACACCACTCGGCGCTCACCTGCGCCTTGGAGGATGCCACCTCGATTTCTCCAGAAGAGTCGCAGGATCATCTGGTCCTCTGTTCTTCCCCTTCCGTAGGGCTTCCTCCTGCCCCAGAACTCCATGCACGTGGAACCCAGGGTGTGTGCTCTCGTGGTCGGCCCTTTTTGCTCAGCATGCTGGTTTGCAGATGAACCCGTGTTGCTGCCGACATCCGCGTGTTGGTCTTCAGGGGCCACCGAGCCGGCTCCGTCTGCACCCCGGGGGTCCGCCGGCCGTGAGTACGGACTCACCGTGGCCGTGGGCGTTCTGGTGAATCTCAAGGGACAGAGCTGATAGGGGATAGAGATGCTCGTTTGCCTTCGTAAGAGGCTTGAGAACGGTTTTCCAGAGGTGTGAACCGTTTCAGTCTGAGTCCCTCCCAGCACTTGGAGTTGTCTGTCCTTGAGCCTCGGGGCGCACCTGGGGGACTGTCTCCCATGGTTTTGGATGGCATCTCCCGATGACCGAAGACACTACATCTTCATTCGGGCACTCCCTGGTCACTCACATGTCTTCCTGTGTCTTTTCGACTTCTCGCTGAGACACAAGGTCCTTCTCCTGGTCTGTGACTTGCCTTTGTTGTCATTTCTCAGAGGCGTCTTAATGAGCGCAGAAGTTACAGGTTATGATTAAATCCATCTTCTCAGTTTTTCCTGTCAAGATTTGTGCTTTGGGGTCCTAAGAACCGAGGAAATCTCTGCCCCGGGACTTTGTCCCTGTTTCTCCCTACAGGTTTTCTGGTTTTGTCTTTTACACGGAAGTGTGTTAGCTGCTCAGGCTCATCTGAGTGTGGTGTGGAGGGGAACTGGGGGGCTCCAGCACCTGAGCCCACGCAGCATCTCTGCTGAAGGTCGGGGGCGGACGGTGCAGACCCCCATCTCCGTCCTCAAGCCACTTCCACGCTGCCTTTGTTCCTGTGGCTGCAGCAGGAGCAACGGACTGAAAGGATCCGGTGTGGTTGGGTCCTCCGGCTGTGTTCTGTCTTTGCACAATGGCTTTGGTTTTCTTAGGTCCTTTGAATCATATTTCTGCATTTAGACTGAGTTGTCACATCTGTTTGGGTTTTTACTGGAATTGCATTGACTCTCTAGACCCATTTGGGGGTCTTACCAACACTGGATGTTCTGACCCATAAACACGGTACATCTCTTCATCTCTTTAGGCTTCTTGGATTTCAGAAATGTTTTATATTTTCAGTATACAGGTGTTGCATGAATTTGACAAAATACGTCACTAAGTACTTTATGGGCTTTGGTGCTATCAAAAACTGGTATTAAAAGTTAATCCCCTGTTTTACTGCTGTAAATCTGCAAAATTACCTTACCAGTTATAGTAGGTTTTTGCATTAAGAACTCACTGTGAATGAGGAGTAGACGTTGACGTGGTTCTCACCAAGAGCTCCTGTGCCCTGGTCTTGGCTCGCCACGCGGACTGGGCTCCGGCAGAGTCGCCAGGAAGTGGTTCTGCCAAACTCTCGTCGCACTCAGAGGCGCGTCTGTGGCATCGCCGACTCTGTGAAGAACACCAGGGAAGGGCACCGGCCCTCATGAAGCAGACACGTGGGCAGCCGCCCCAGAGCCCCTCTTGCTCCTTCCCGGCTGCGTCTCTTATCCATCCCGCCGTTCGATGTGTCTTGTTCGCTGGCCTGACAGCCCTGCCTGGGTTTGGACTCCGCCCCCCCCACCCCGTGTCCGGCTCCGCTCACTCTGCGGCTGGCCTGCCTCCGCACCCCTGAAAGCCGCCAGCGGGGGAACGGGGTTCAGTCATCTTCTCCTTCACGGTCAGCACATTGGGCCTTCTCCTTGAGACATTGTCGTCTGTTCTGGAATTGTGTCCTGTGTCCTGTTCCTGGAACTGTCTTTGTTCATTTTATTTAAGTTTAACACGACACAGATCAGGGTGCGGGTCGGAAGTGTGCTGTCCATGGAGATGTGCGAAACTGAGCTGTCCTGTGTCGCTCTCCGTTGGCCCAGGCCTGGAGCCCCACCATCGTCCCGTGTGCCCTCTGTTCCTCCCCAGAAGCCCCCTTCTCCTCTACAGCGTGACTGGGATGCAGACCCCAAAGTTAGTTTCATCTTGTTTTGACCTTTGATTCCTCACATACTCCTTTGTGTCTGGCTTATCTTGCCCAACATCAGGTTTTGGGGATTAGTGCTGGGTTAGCAGCATTTCCCTTTTATTGCTGGGCGGCGGGCTAGTGTGTGGAGACGCCCAGCTCCTGCCTTCTGCTGGCTGGACATTTGGGTCTTCGAGCAGTGCTGCCAGGAAACGCGTGCGACTGTGGGGCTGCGTGTCCCACAAGTGAGGAGGGGCTGGTGTGGCTGTGGTGCCCGGGCTCACGTGCGGCAGGCACTCGTCTGGCAGGGGAAGGCGTGCTGGCTGGCCTGTCTCCTGGCCCTTCCTGTGTCTGGTCTCCTGCACTTGAGTCCTCCCTCCGGTCATCACAGGGAGGGACCTGGGTGTGGTTTTAAGTTCGTTTCCCTGATGTCTGATAAGGTTGCAGGTGGGTATTTGGGTATTTTCTTCGTGTAGTGCCTGCTCATGTCTCTTGCGCGTTTTTGATGATGTTGACTCTTTTTTTTCAATAAGGAGTCAATCAGAGGTGTTGGATACAAGTCCTTCGCTGAATGTATGGATTACAGAGCTCCTCCCACTGTGTGGCTTTAGTTTTTGTACTTTTTTTAAAAATTTGTTTGTTTATTATTTCTTATTTGTTTATCTAGTAATCTCAGCATCCAATGTGGGGCTCAAGATCAAGAGACACACGTTCTTTTTTATTCTTTAGTGGAGTCTTGGATGAATGGAAGCGTCTGACTTACCGTGCTCCAGCTTGGCCGGTCGTTTCCTAATTGCTAGTGCTTCTTTCCCCAGTTGTGAAAGCTTTCGTGTACCTCATTCTCTTGAAGATATTTTTCTGTATCATTCTCTGGAAGCTTCATGGTTACTTTTCACATTCAGATCTGTACTCAGTCTAGAATTACTTCTGTCTGCCTGTGGGTAGAGGTCCTGAATGACTCCCTCTCCAAGGGGTTTCCCGTGGGTGTAGCATTGACTGAAAGAAAGGCCCTTGCGCATAACTTTCGAGCTGTCTTTAATCCAGGGTTGATGTGTGTAGGGCCTGTTTCTGGCCTCTGTGTCCTGTCCATCTGGGCTGTTGGTCTGTCCTTCATTTGCCACACTGCCCCTTTACAGAACACAGTGTAGTCTGATTCTGTAAGTCCTCTTGTTCATCTACTTCAATATTTTTAGCTATTCTTTAAAAAAATTTCTTTGCGTGGGGACACCTGGTTGGCTTAGTCGGTTAAGCATCCGACTCTTGATGTCCGCTCCGGTCTTTTTTATTAAAATCTAGTTGGTTGACATGCAGTTCAGTGTTGGTTTCGGGAGTTGAATTCGGGGGTTCATCACTTACGTACTGCCCTCGCGCTATCATGACAAAAGCCCTCCGTAACCCACTCAGCTCCCTTCATCAACCCTCAGTTTACTCTTTATAGTTAAGGGTCTCATGAGTTGTTTCCCTCTCTCTCTTTTTCCCTCTCTTGTATGTTCGTTCACCTGTTTTTTCCTTAAATTCCGCATGTGAGTGAAGTCATATGCTCTTTGTCTTTCTCTGACTGATTTCACTCAGCATAATACCCTCTAGCGCCGTGCACGTAATGTTGGAAACGGATTTGATTCCTCCCGGTGGCTGAGTCTGTTCTTTATCTCTACACACCGCAGCCTCTTCATCCACCCGTTGGCGGACGTCCAGGCTCTCTCTGTAGTTCGGCTACCGTGGACACTGCTGCTGTGAACACTGGGGTGCAGGTGCTCCTTAGGGTGTGTTTCTGTGTCCTCTGGGTTAGTACCCAGTAGTGCGGTGGCTGGATTGCAGGGCAGCTCTATTTTCAGCTTTCTGGGGACCCTCCACACTATTCTGCAGAGTGTCCGCACCAGCTTGCGTTCCCACCAGCCGTGTAGGAGGCCCCCCTTCTCCACAACAGATTTCTGCTCATTGATTTTATATCCTGCATGTATCCGTTCTAGCAATTTTTTGGTGGAGTCTTCAGGTTTTCTACACGGAGTATCACGTCATCCGCAGACACTGGAAGCTTGGCTTCTTCCTTCCTATCTGGATGCCTTTTTCTTTGTTCTGTCTGATTGTTGAGGCTAAGACTTCCCGTCCTGTGTCACATGGTGAGAGTGGACATCCCTGTATGTTCCTGACCTTAGGGAAAAAGCTCTCAGTTTTTTCCCACTGAGAATGATATTAGCTGGGGTCTTTCATCTATAGCTATTATGATGTTGAGCTCTGTTCCCTCTATCCCTACTATGTTGAGGGTTTTTATCAAGAAAGGATGCTGTACTTTGCCAAATGCTTTTTCTGCATCTATTGAGAGGATCATACGGTTTTTGTCCTTTCCTTTATTAATGTGTATCGCATTGATTGATTTGCGGATGTTGTCCCACCCCTGCAGCCCAGGAATAAATCCCACTTGGCTGTGGTGAATACTTTTAATGTACTGTTGAATTGGACTTGCTAGTGTTTTATTGAGAATATTTTCATCCATGTTCATCAAGGATGTTGGTCTGTAAGTCTCCTTTTTGGTGGGGTCTTTGTCTGGTTTTAGTATCGGGAATGCTGGCCTCATAGAGTTTGGGAGTTTTCTTTCCATTTCTATTTTTTAGAACAGTTTGAGAAAAATAGGTATTAATTCTTTTTTAAATGTCTGATAGAATTCCCCTGGGAAGCCGTCTGGCTCTGGGCTCTTGTTTGTTGGGAGATTCTTGATGACTGCTTTAGTTTCCTTGCTGGTTATGGGTCTGTTCAAATTCTTTCTTTCTTCCTGTTTCAGTTTAGGTAGTTTATATGTTTCTAGGAATGCATCATTTCTTCCAGATTGACTATTTTGTTGGCATATATTTGCTCATAATCTCTTATAATTGCATTTCTGCCATGTTTGTGATCTCTTCTCTTTCATTTGTGATTTTATTTATTTGGGTCCTTTTTCTTTTTCATGAGTCTGGCCAGTGGTTTATCAATCTTGTTAACTAACCTTTCAAAGAACCAGCTCCAAGTTTTGTTGATATGTTCTACAGGTATTTTTATTTCAATATCATTTATTTGTGCTCTAATCTTTATTTCCTTTCTTCTGCTGGCTTTAGGCTTTATTTGCTGTTCCTTTTCCAGTTCCTTTAGGTGTAAAGTTAGGTTGTGTATTTGAGACTTCTCTTGCTTCTTGAGAAAGGTATGTATTGCCATATGCTTTCCTCTTCAGACCTGCTGCATCCCAAAAGGTTTTGAACTGTCATGTTTCCATTTTCATTTGTTTCCATGTACTTTTTAATTTCTTCTTTAATTTCCTGGTTTACCCATTCGTTCTTTTTTTTTTTTTAAAGATTTTATTTATTTATTTGACAGAGAGAGATGACAAGTAGGCAGAGAGGCAGGCAGAGAGAGGGGGAAGCAGGCTCCCCGCTGAGCAGAGAGCCCCATGCGGGGCTCGATCCTAGGACCCTGGGATCATGATCCGAGCCGAAGGCAGAGGCTTTTTACCCACTGAGCCACCCAGGCGCCCCTACCCATTCGTTCTTTGTAGGATGTTCTTTAACCTCCATGTATTTGTGGCCTTTCCTAATTTTTTCCTGTGGTTGACTTCAAGTTTTATAGCATTGTGGTCTGAAAATATGCACGATCTGATCTCAATCTTTTTGTACTTGTGGGGGTTGATTTGTGACCCAGTATGTGATCTATCCTGGAGAATGTTCCATGTGCACTTGAAAAGAATGTGTATTCTGCTGCTTTAGAATAAAGTGTTCTGAACATGCCTGTTAAGTCCATCTGGTCCAGTGTGTCAAAGGCATTGTTTCCTTGCTGATCTGCTTCAGTGATCTGTCCATTGGTGTGAGTGGGGTGTTAAAGTCCCCTACTTTGTATTGTAGGGGACTTTATCGTGTTGTGTTGTATTTTGTATTGTGTTGTGTTGTATTTTGTATTGTTTTATATTGTATCATATCGTATCATTTTGTGTTGTGTTGTATCACATTGTTTTTTATATTGTACCGTATCATGTCGTATGGTGTTGTGTTGTGTTGTGTTGTATCGTGTTGTATTTTATATTGTATCATATCGTACCGTATCGTGTTGTGTTGTGTTGCATTGTACAACATTGTTTTGTTTTGTATTGTGTCGTGTCATGTCGTGTCGTTTCGTATACCTGTATTGTATTGTCATCCATGGGTTTCTTTATGCTTGTTATTAATTGATTTATATATCTGGCTGCTCCCAGGTGGGGGCATAAATATTTACAATTCCTAGATCTTCTTGATGGGTAGACCCCTTAGTTATATAATACAGCATCCTCCTCCATCTCTTATTACCATCTTTGGTTTAAAATCTAGTTTGACCATGGGAGACTCTTAATCTCACAAAACAAAGAAGGGTTGCTGGGGGGCGGGAGGTAGGGGAGAGGGTGTTGGGGTTATGGACGTTGGGGAGGGCATATGCTATGGTGAGTGCTGTGAAGTGTGTAAAACTGGCAATTCACAGACCTGTACCCCTAGGGCTGTAAAATGTATATTATATACGTAATACAATATATGTTAATTAAAAAATAAAAAACTTAAATAAAAAAAATACTGAGTCCACAAGCTTGCAAACATAGTATATCTCTCCATTTGTATAGGTCTTTTAAAATTTTTCTCAGCAGTGTTATGTAATTTTCATTAATAGGTATGGAATATTCTTTGTTAAATTTATGCCTAAATATCTCTGATTTTTTTACATTATTATAAATGGTATTTAAAAAAATAAAATAAAATCTAGTTTGTCTGATATTAGGATGACTACCCCAGCTTTCTTTTAGTGCCCATTAGCATGACAGATGGTTTTCCACCCCCTCACTTTCAATCTGAAGGTGTCTTTAGGACTAAAATGAGTCTCTTGTGGACAACATATAGATGGGGCTTGTTTTTTTTTTTTTTTCCAGCTCAGGTCTTGGTCTCAGGGTCATGAGTTCAGGCCCCCTCCATTGGACTCCACACTGGCATGGAGCCCAGCTTTAAGAAAAATTTTTTGTGGGTCACCTGGGTGGCTCAGACAGTTAAGCGTCTGCCTTCGGCTCAGGTCATGGTCCGGGGGTCCCAGGATCGAGTCCCCCATTGGGCTTCCTGTTCAGCGGGGAGCCTGCTTCTCCCTCTGCCTGCTGCTCCCCCTGCGTGTGCTCACTTTCTCAAATTAATAAATAAAATCTTTTTAAAAATCAACTGTGTTTTTATATAAATGTCAGAGTTATTTGTTAATTTCCGTAGACTCTCCAGTGAGGATCTTGACTGGAATCAGATGCCGAGTCTGTCGGTCAGTTGTGGGAGGGCTGGCTGCTTTACAGTGCTCAGTTTTCCTAACAGGGAACCTGTTTCCACTTGTCTCTTTATCTCAGTAGCCGTGCACGGTTTTCCTACTAGAGGGCTTGCAGTCCTTTAGTAAATTAATTCCTTGGTATCCCTTGGTATTTGGTTTCGAAAAAATATTTATCAGCTTTACTAAGATAGAATTCACATAAAATCCACCTGCTCAAAGTGTACGTTTCAGGGGGTGTTGGTACGTTCACAGTGTCATGCAGTCCTTACCACTATCTAATTCGGGGACATTGCCATCACAACATAACCCCCCCAAGTTAGCTCTCAGTCCTGATCCCCCAGCTCTCAGCCAGGCCCCCTTTTTGTCTCTGTGGGCTTGCCCATTCTGGACATTTCCTGGAAGTCCTACTGACGTGGTTGGGTCTCTGTGACCAGCTTTCCTTGTCTTTCCCTCATGTTGCAGCCGTGTCGGAGCTCTGTTTCTTCCCATCATGGCATCGGGGGTCCCTGGATGCAGGGACCACGTCTTGTTTATCCAGATGCTGCTTGATGAGCGTTTGAGTTGTGTCTGCTTTTAGCTGCTCAGCAGACATGGACACAAGCATTCCTGTACTAGTTCCCATGTGTACAGACGTGTCCAGTTCTCATGGGCATAGACCCAGGACTGGTGCTGCTGGGCTGTAAACTCCATGTTTAGCATTTTGAGGAATTGCCAGACTGTTTCCAAAGGAGCTTGCCACTTTACATTCTCACCAATGATGTAGGAGAATAGTCTGATGTTTTTTGATATTATTGTAAGTAGCATCACATAAAAAATTTGTAGGTATAAAGAAATTAATTTAACTTTATTAATCTTGTATTCAGGAACCCTGCTGAACTTACTTTTTTAATTCCAATATTTCTCTGTTGATTATTTTGGGTCGTTTATGTCTATGATCCCTTTTTCTCTTTCTAAGCCTTGTGCTTTTTATTTCTTCCTCTTGACTTGAGTTTCCAGTTGGTTGTTAACCAGACATTGCAAGAATGGGTGTCCTCATCTCCTTTCCAATCTCAGAGAAGGTGCTGAGCCCTTTCACTGTTAAGTGCACTGTTTGCCATAGGTATCTGTCACTTCTGCTCTTAATGATGTTGGGGAAGTTTTCTTGCAGAGCTGAAGGAAGAGTGGATGGCCCAGGGAGAGGAAAGGCTCTTGTCGCCATGCCTGCTGGGCGGGTCCCCCACAGGCGCTGGGGGCCTCTGCTCAGGGCCTGCCCCATGGGTGAGGAGACCCCCAGCATCAGCATGGATGGGGCCTCTGCCCCCGTTTTCTCCCAGTCCGGGGCGTTCTGTTCACTATCTTATTAAATCTTCACAAAAATTTAAATTTTGATGAAGCCCCACTTTTCTTGAGAATTCTTTGCTTCGCTCAGGGTCACCGAGATTTTCCTAGGAGTTCCCAGTTTTAGCTCTGACACTGAGGTACGTGGTCTACGTCGGATTCATTCTGTGTGTGGTGGGGTCTGTGTGCGATCTTCCCTTCTGGTCCCCGGGTCCCAGCCTCTGCCTTGCAGGTCCTCATCTGGTGGGTCTGAGCCCGCATCTCCCACCCAGGCACTAGCTTCCCAGAAAGCGTAAGGTCTCCACGGTGTTTCTTCTTTTGCCAACACTGCCATTCTGGGTCTTTATATCTCCATGGGAATTCCAGGGGCAGCTTGCCAGTTTCTGTAAAAATGCAAGTTTGAGATTTGGATTTGAGTTGTAGTGAATGCGTAGGTCAATTTGGGGAGAATTGTTTTGTGATGTTGTGTCTTCTGACCCATGAATGTGGGATGTGTCTCTGTTCACTTAGATCTTTCACTTCTTTCAGCGAGTTTCCTAATTTCCACTGTATGAGTCTAGCACTTTTTCTGTTAAATGTGCATCTAACAGTTTTATTCTCTGATGTGATTGTGAATATATTATTTCTTAATTTTATTTCCAGATTGTTTGATGCTAGCATATAGAAATACAACTGAATTTTTTAACTGTAATTTGTATTTTTCTTTTGTCATTGTATTTTATTTCATTTCATCTCACCCATCTCACCCATCCCCCACCTCTCCTCTGGGGACAGTCAGTATGTTCTGTAGTCCAGAGCGTGCTTCTCAGTCAGTTTCTCTCTCTCCTTTTCCCTTTGTTTGTTTTATTTCTTAAATTCTACTTACAAGTGAAATCATATGATGCCTGTCTTTCTCTGATTGACTTATTTCACTTGGCATTATATTCTCTAGTTCCATCCACATTGTTGCAAATGGCAAAGATTTCGTTTTCTGATGGCTGCCTAGTGTTCCATTGTACATATGAACCACATCTTTATCCATTCATCTGTCGATGGACATCTAGGTTCTTCCCATAGTTTGCCTATTGTGGACATTGCTGCTATGAACATTGGGATGCACGTGCCCCTTCGGATCACTACATTTGTATCTTTAGGGTAAATACCCAGTAGTGGGATTGCTGGGTCCTAGGGTAGCTCTATTTTCAACTTTTTGAGGAACCTCCATGCTGTTTTCCAGAGTGGTTTCACCAGCTTGCATTCCCACCAGTGTAGGAGGGGTCCCCTTTCTCTGCATCCTTGCCAGCATCTGTCATTTCCTGACTTGTTCATTTTAGTCATTCTGACTGGTGTGAGGTGGTATCTCATTGAGGTTTTGATTTGTATTTCCCTGATGCCAAGTGATATGGAGCACTTTCTCATGTGTCTGTTGGCCATCTGGATGTCTTCTTTAGAAGAATGTTCGTGTCTTCTGCCCATTATTTTTTCAGATTTTATTTTTCTATTTGACAGATAGAGATAGAGAGAGACACACACACACAAGTAGGCAGAGCAGCAGCAGAGAGGGAGGGAGCAGCAGGCTCCCCACTGAGCAGGGGGCCCAATCATACAGGGGCTTGATCCCAGGACCCTGAGATCATGACCTGAGCAGAAGGCAGAGGCTTAACCCACTGAGCCCCCCAGGCATCCCTCTTCTGCCCATTTTTAGTCAGATTATTCATTTGGGAGGTGTTCAGTGTTCTAAGTTCTTGATATATTTTGGGTTCTAGCCCTTTACTGGACATACTGTTTGCAAGTATCTTCTCCCATTCCATAGGTTGCCTTTTTTTTCAGGGGCCTCTTCTCTCTTCTTAGCTGTGTCAGTCTGCAGATCCATTTCTGGGGTATTTGTGTTGTGGTGTGAGGTGTGCCTAGGGTCCTCCTGCTCTGCCACCATCTTCCTGCTCCTCGGATGCTGACTCTCAGTTTTGTGAATGACAGACCTGAATGTGAGACCGTAAAGATCCTGGAGGAGAACACAGGGAGTAATGTCTTTGATAGCAGGCATAGCAGCGTTTTTCTAGATGCGTCTCCTGAGACATGGGAAACAAAAACAAACTATTGGGACTTCATCAGAAAAAAAGTTTCTGCACAGTGAAGGAAACGATCAGCAAAACTACAATTGATTTTTTTTAAACATTTTTTAAAGATTTTATTTGTTTATTTGACAGACAGAGCACAAGTAGACAGAGAGGCAGGCAGAGAGAGAGGGAAGCAGGCTCCCTGCCAAGCAGAGAGCCCGATGTGGGGCTTGATCCCAGGACCCCGAGATCATGACCTGAGCCGAAGGCAGAGACTCAACCCACTGAGCCATCCAGGTGCCCCTACAATTGATTTTTGTTTTGATCTTGTATTCTGTGATCTTGCTGAACTTGTTTATTAGCTTAGTATTTTTTGTGAATTAAGTTTTTTTTTAAGATTTTATTTATTTATTTGACAGACAGAGATCACAAGCAGCAGAGAGGCAGGCGGTGGGGGGAGGGGAAGCAGGCTCCCCGATGAGCAGAGAGCGCAACGCGGGGCTTGATCCCAGGACCCTGAGACCATGACCTGAGCCCAAGGCAGAGGCTTTAAGCCACTGAGCCACCCAGGTGCCCTCTTTAAGATTTTCTAAATACAAAATCATGCCGACTGCAAATCAAGGCAGTTTCATGTCTTCCTTTCCAATCTGGGTGCCTTTTATCCTCCTTTCTTGCCTGGTCCCACTGACCAGAAGCTCCGTGCAGTGCTCTGCATGCGAGGGCAGACATGTTCCCTCATTCCCAGGCTCAGGAAAACCCTTCCATTGCTCACCTTTGAGGTGAGGTGTTAACTGTAGGGTTTTGTAGGTGCCTTTTATCAAGATGGGGAAGTTCCTTTCTATTCCTATTTTGTTGAGAATTTTATCTCAAATGACCCTTAGATTTTGTGAAACCCGTTTTCTGCATTTGAGGTTGTCATGTAGCAATTGTTCTTTTTTGTGTCCCCGTAACGCATGACGGGAATTGGCTTCCAGATGGTGAAGCGACCTTGTGTCCTGGGGAAACCCCACTTGGTCAGGGACTAGTCCTCTGAGTATGTTGCTGGTTGGTTTGCCAGCATTTGGGCAAACACCCCTTCTGCGTGTGCAGTAACGCTCTCTAGTTTTCTTGTGGGGCCCTTACCTGGTGCCAGTGCCAGCCGCTTGGAGGCAACTGGGACAGATTCCTACCGCCTCCGTTTCTGGAGACTCTGTGAGGGCAACATACCATTTCTTCCTCTTTTCTTTTTTAAGATTTTATCTCTAAATAATCTCAGCACCCAACATGGGTCTCGAACTCACAACCCTGAGATCAAGGGTCACACGGGCCACCCCCTAAGTCAGCCAGGCACCCCCTTTTCTTCTTTAAATGTCGGTAGAATTCACTCTTCATGCCATCTGAACTTGGACTTTCTTGTGGGGAGAGATTTTTAATTCCTAATTCAATATAATTTTTTTCCTTTTTATAGATCTATTCAGATTTTGTATTTTTTCTTCAGTCTGTTTCAGGAACCCACGTCTTTTTAGCAATTGTCCGTTTCATCAGAACTGCGTGATTTGTTGGCGTGCGGCTGATTTGGGCCCTCCTGCCGCGCTTGTACCTTCTTGGCGGCCAGCCCTGCTGCCCTCGTTTCATTCCAGAATCTGCTTGCTTGTGTCTTCTCTTTCTCTCCATCCAGCTCAGGAAAACAGATGACAGCTCATGGGCCAAACCTGCTGGCAGCCTGTTTTTTAATGGTCTCTAAGCTAAAACTGGTCTTTTTGTTTAAGTGCTACAAAACCAAAACGAACAAAAAGAGAAGAACATGGCAGAAACCACACATGACCACAAAGACAAAAAATCTAGTATCTGGCCCTTTACAGAAAAAGTTTGCTGGTCGCCCGTGTAGCTCAAGGTTGGTTACGTTTCTTGTTTTCAAAGAACCAGTCGTTGTCTGAACTGATTTTCTCTAGTGTTTTCCTTTCCTGTACTTCTGCTCAGATCTTTATTATTTCTTCGGTTTACTTTTGGTGTAGTTTGCTCTTTTTCCTTGTTGTTTCCTAAGAAGCCGGTCTTAGCTGGCACCGGTGTGGCCTCAGCTGTGCTGCTGTGTCTCATTTTCACTTCCGGTCAGCCGGAAAACGTGGTTTCCTCTTCCGCTCTGGGCTGCAGGTGCCTTGCTCTGCTCCGCACGTTGGTGGCGGGTCCCCGTGCTCTCCGTATTTGGTTTCTGACTTCGTTTCCTTGTGGTCAGAGCACACGCCTTCCCTGACCTCGGTGCTTTAACGCGGCGGCCCCACATGTGGCGAACGTCGCCAAGCGCTGCTCCTCGGGCTCCCGGCCAGGGGTCCCGCCTGCGCGTGGCCAGGCTCCCGCTCTCGCTGCGTGTGCGTCTCTCCTCAGCTCCACGCGCGTTTCTCTTTCCTTCCGGCTGCGGCCTTGCAGGTGCGCTCACCGCGTCCGCTCTCTGCTGTGTTGGCTTCTGTCCACCCGTGGCCTCCCTCTTTGTCTCCCGTGGCTGCAGTTGGCGTGGGGGCCTTCCGTGCTCCCACGGTCCGTCGTTCTGTCTTTGAGCCTGAAGTCTGTCTCTTGCGAACGTGGATGGGCAGATCTTGCTTTGTTTCTGTGTCTGTTTTTTTTTTCTAAAATTTTTTTTAAATTTTATTTATTTATTTGACAGAGAGAGAGAGAGAAAGAGAGATCACAAGTAGGCAGAGAGGCAGGCAGAGGGGGAAGGGGAAGCAGGCTCCCAACCAAGCAGAGAGCCAGACGTGGGGCTCAATCCCAGGACCCTGAGACCATGACCTGAGCCGAAGGCAGAGGCTTAACCCACTGAGCCACCCAGGCACCCCTCTGTGTCTGTTTTTTTAAATTCATCCTGACGGTCTTGAGTTCTGGTGAAAGGACTGAGCTTATCCACATTTGTTGTTTTTTTTTTAATATATTTTTTTAAAGATTTTTTAAAATTTATTTATTTGTCAGATAGAGAGCGCGCAGGAGCGAGCACAGGCAGACAGTGGCAGGCAGAGGCAGAGGGAGAAGCAGGCTCCCTGCTGAGCAAGGAGCCCGATGCGCGACTCCATCCCAGGACGCTGGGACCATGACCTGAGCCAAAGGCAGCCGCTTAACCAACTGAGCCGCCCAGGCGTCCCCATTCGTTGTTTTCTACTTGGCTGTGTGTGTGCCCGCCGCTCCCTGCTCATTTTCCGTCTCACTCGCGCGTTCGTTCGTTCGTTCATCCCTCTGTTCTGCCCCTGCTGCCTCCGCCTTTTTTACTGAATAGATCATTTCTATGGTCCTACTTACGATTATTCATTTTTAACTCTTCTGAACTATTTCCTTAATGGTTGCTTTCTGGGGGGTCTTCCTGTGTTGTTCTGCGTGGTTTTCTCAGGTGCTGCTTATCCCTGTGCATGGGCCGCGGTCTCCGAACACCTCCCTGTGCAGCTGGAGGTCTTGGACGAGGGTTCACTTCTTCCAAGCTTCTCCCTGGTTTTCCCGGGCACCTGGAAAAGCCGCCATCCTGGGACGGCTAAGGCGGTGCCCCCAGACCCCTCTCACTCAAGGGAGGTCGGGGCTGCCGCCTGAGAAGAAATCCCCCCACCCTGGTCGTGAGCAGCCTGGGCTCTGACTTCCCTCGTCTCAGAACCAGGGTCAGTGAGGCCTTCAGGGCAAAAGGGGCTTGTGTGTTCTGGGTTCAGGCCTTCTTGTGGATCTAGGCCCAGTGCCTGCCGGTGCTTCTCCTTAACTCTGTGTTACTCTCACAGACTCCTAAAATGCATAGCTCTTAGCTGAACCGAAAGGAGTGTAGTCAGTGTGTTGCTTCTGCAGGTGGAATGTGGAATTTGCAGGCCCCGTGAGCAGGAAAGTCCTCCGTGACTCAGAGTTTGAGCAGAGACACGCAGGAAGCTAATGAAGGCAGGACCCTTGACGCCGTGCTTTGCAACAGGCTTTCACCCTGTTGGTGGGTCCGCTGTCTCCCTCGCCTTCTTCCGGGTCTCCCTGTGGAGCGCGGGTCCTGAGCGTGGAGGTCTGACCGCGTAACTTCTGTCTGTCTTCCAGTCCACGTGTCTGAAAGCCAGACATAAGGACACTTCACAACAAAACAGAACAAAATAAAACAGACAAAACAAAAAAAAAAACAGAACACAACAAAAACAGAACAGAAAATAGACTTTTCACTCTGCGTAGAGGGAGAGCGTCTTGTGGGTTAGGGCCGCGTTCATGTAGGCAGCCCATCCCACACCTCGCGTGTCCCAGGCTTCGTCCACCCCTAGCTTTTGTCTGGCGCTGGTGGTCCCTGCGAGCCCACAGCCACAATCTCCCCGGACCATTCTCACTCAGAAGCTACTTAACTTGAAGCTCCAGGATTCTTTCAACTGCAGAATTCTTTGACTAGATGAGATTTTTTCCACCCATTATTTTTGTGGTCAGAAAGGAAATGGCATTTCATTCCGAATTAATGTTATTTTTATAAAACATCAAAATCCTTGGGACGCCTGGGTGGCTCAGTTGGTTAAGCGGCTGCCTTCGGCTCAGGTCATGATCCCAGCGTCCTGGGATCGAGTCCCGCATCGGGCTCCTTGCTCGGCAGGGAGCCTGCTTCCTCCTCTGCCTCTGCCTGCCACGTTGTCTGCCTGTGCTCACTCTCTTTGACAAATAAAATTAAAAAAAAAAAAAAAAAACACATCAAAATCCTTTGCCCTAGGCTGTCGAGACCGTTGTTTCTAAGCTGGTACCCTGTGGAATTCCCACCGGTCTGCGCACTCTGAAGGCTTTCAGGCAAACAAGTGTGCAGGCTTCTGAGCCCTCCCTCCTGTGCCCCTTGGGGTCGGGACTGTACGTCCGCCCTGTGGGCTCCTCCACTTCGCACTCAGACAGCAGCTGACTTTTGCTGAGACCAGCTCCTGGCATCTGGCACGAGCTGCGAGCCCTGTGGACCCGGCAGAGCCACCCCCACCCAGGACAGGTGCTGGCTTGAAAGGCGGTGCAGATCACGGCTCACAGCAGACACACGTCTGGGCTTGTTATTAACGTACCACATGGTGTTCATGTGTGATAAAGACATCTTCCTATCCTTCAGCCAGTTTTTCTCAAGATGGTGTCGGAGAACAAGGAGCTTCTCGGTGACTCATGGGACCCCTGTGCACCCAGATTGTGTGTACCTGTCATGCTGCTTGTGTCTTGGCTTCCGTGTTGGCTCATTGCGTTCCTCCTTGAATTTCTTAGACAGTGAGCATGTCAGCCACCCCCAGGTGCTCTGTGGACCCCAGAGCTTGACGTAAGGTGCCCGGGAGCGATTCTAGTCTAGGAGGTGGTGGAAACTTATGCTGGAATGTTCCTGAGAGCTGGGCATTTCTGGGCAGTTTTGCTGTTGGCACAGATTGGTTTCTCAGTTAATCCCATGTTCAGATTTTAGCCCTGGCATGGAATTGCTGTGATATCTTGGGGAAATACGTAGCCTTTCCAAGCCTTGTTTCCTTTGGCTACAAAACAGATCATTTTAGCTCCCCTGTCTCCAACTGTAGATCATGACAAATATCCAAAAAAACCAAAACAAAAGAGTATGTGGGAGTGTTTTGCAAGTGGCGGCGTAAGTGCGAACACTGTCCAGTCTGGAGCGGACATCCGTTCATCCTGCGAGTGCTCTGACGGCCAGAGACAGGCCTGCGCCAGCCCGCACTCTAGGAAGGCACACAGGGTGGTCCTTCCCTGGGCTGTGGGGCTTGGGCACGGCTGCTGAGGTGTGGGGACGGGAGGGCAGGAGACGGGGGCGTCGCTCTCTGGGTGCTTCCCTGTGTGGTGGTGCCCTACACCATGAACCCCAGGCCATGTCCTGCAGCCCTGCATGGGGTCCAGGGCCGGTCATGCCGTCTGGCAGAGACCAGCTCTAACCCTAACCCTTCTTTCTGAAACACCCATATGCTTGCATGCTGGCTTTACCCCTTCCCACGTGTAACCCAACGTAGGCATCAAAGACTGGTTTAGGAGATGGTCAGAAATTTGTAAAATTCTGTGTAAGGCCATCAGACACAGGAGCCGTTTTTCAAGAATTTGATCAGTAGACCCTCCCTTTAAGGGAAATTGCCCCTTTGTCCCTGCCCTGCTGTCTTGCTGTTCCCGTTATGGAAGTGGACCAGGCTGACCCGGGGTGTGACCTCTTGTGCCCCTGCACAGCCCCACCTGCCCATCTGTCCTGCTGTAACACCCCACTTCTCAGTTTCCGTCTCAAGGTTCCCAGGCTGGTGGACCACACGCACAACTGCAGTGTGGCCGACTGTGCCCCCAGCTGCAGCCAGAGAGGGGTTCAGGCGTTGGAAAAGCCCAGAGTTGACTCAGGGTTTCCTTTTCCCCTTCCGTTCTGATGTCTTCCACCGCAGGTTCCTCCTGTTCTGTTCTCACACCTGAGCTCCTCTCCTGCCTGCTGAGCTTCGGCTCTGCTGGGGCTGGTGCAGGACCTACCCTCCAACCCCATCCCTTATGTCCCTTCTGCCTCCCCTGTGTCCTTCCTCCTCCCCCTCTCCCCCTTTCACCTTCTCCTTTCTCCTCCCCCATCTCCCTCCTCCCCTACCTTCCTCCTCCTCCTGTCCCTCCTCATCCTCCCCTCCTCCCCCATTTTCCTTCTCCTCCTCCCCCTCCCTCTCTCTCCTCCTCCATCTCCCTCTCCCTCCCCATCCCTCTCCTCCTCCCCTGTCTCCCTCTCCCTCCTCCTCCTTTCCTGCCTTAGCCACAGTCCCCCTCAGCTCCATTTATTACAAGTAATTTGATGAGTACAATGTGCATGAGGCCCTTTTGCAGAAACATGAGTACACATACAGGCCTTTAGTTTATTGCTCAGTTTAAAGAGAGTTTCTCCCCAATGACTATTTTTAGTTCTTGTATTGGGTACATTTGTACCTTTAACCAGAACACTGAAGTGCTCTTTTATCGTGAAATAGAATGTACCTGTAGAAGAACACACAAAACATTTGTGTACTTTGAGGGTTGATTAGGAAGCAAACATGTACGTGAGCAGCTCCTGGTCAGGAAGGAGCCACGTGGCCAGTACCCCAGAGGTACCCCTGCCCCTCCGTCCCTGTGCAGAGTGGTCATTATTCCAACTTCAGGATTATTCTTGCTTTTCTCTATAGTTTGCATAATGTGTGCATTTCTTAGTACAGTTAGTTGTTAAGTAAGTGTGTGATACAGCATGTCTTGTCCTGCATCTCGGGCTCAGCACGTGTCTGTGAGAGTCGTCTGTGTGGGTGTCTCGTGCCATGGTCTCAGTGCTGACGGCCGCTGCTGGCTTCTGCACTCCAGTGTCCTCAACAGCGGCCGGTCCTGTGTGTGAATGCTGCTGCTCGGAGCGTTTCCGTAGGTCCTCTGATGCTCACGCGCTGGACTCCTTTCCCTGGTGGGTGACGTGGCTGCGTCCTGGGGCTTCATGTCCTCAGGCTGCTGGACGCCCAGGCCCTCAGGGTACGGGGCCAATGGCAGAGCGCATGCCCTTGCAGGGATGGACAACATCTCCCTGCCGACTCGGGGGGG
>RCUC01133507.1:0-32859 GCA_003697995.1 Taxidea taxus jeffersonii | reverse complement strand
ATTAAATCTCTTTTCAGTTTCCTCAAACCTTCTGACTCTATCAAAGGGAAAGTCTCATCTTGGTGCTCGTGTCTTTAACACCTTTTCATGTGTGCTAAATCTCCCTTTTTAACAAACACATAGCAGGCCTAGGGCTCAGAATCTAGCTAAAATTTAATGTCACCCTTGTATTATCACTGTACTTATTTTTAAGAATATCTTCTGTTTACAGCAGGGAAGTGGGTTTGTGATTCAGGTTTGTTATTTGTCCATGCTGTCCAATATAGTAACCCCAAGTCTCGTGTGACTATAGATCACATGACATTTGACTAGCATAACTTAGGAACTGACTCTTTCAATCTGACTTCAGTTAATTTACAATTAAGCCTTGATACTCAGTTCAGTTACTGGAAAATAACTTTATACTTGGAACAACGTGGGTATGTGAATCTACTCTTTTCAGCTGTATATTTTATGACATCTAAACAGAGAGCAAAGATTTCCACTGAGAGATTTAGCATCCATAGAGAAATGTGCTGAGAATGTAAAATACATGCCATGCTTTGGACATTTAATATGAAAAAAATTAAATATCTCATTAATAATTTATATTGATTACATCTTCGATGAATACAGTTAAATAAAACATACTGCTAAAATTAATTTTACCTGTTTCTTCTTATTTTCTTAATGTGGCTGCTAGAAAAATTGAGACTGCATATGTGGCTCACATTGCATTTATATTGGACAGCAGTATTTTTTTATTTTTCTTAAAGATTTTATTTATTTGTCAGAGGGAGAGAGCAAGCAACCACAAGCAGGCGGAGTACAGGCAGAGGGAGAAGCAGGCTCCCTGCTGAGCAAGGAGCCTGATTCGGGACTCAATCCAAGGACCCTGGGATCATGACCTAAGCTGAAGGCAGACACTTAACCAACTGAGCCACCCAGGCATCCCTGGACAGCAGTATTATATAAGGTATAAATTCAGGGGGAGGGGGACACCTGGGTGGCTCAGAGGGTTAAGCCTCTGCCTTCGGCTCAGGTCATGATCTTAGGGTCCTGGGATCGAGTCCCGCATTGGGTTCTCTGCTCAGCGGGGAGCCTGCTTCCCCACCCCCTCTCTCTGCCTGCCTCTCTGCCTACTTGTGATCTCTCTCTGTGTCAAATAAATAAATAAAACCTTTAAAAATAAATAAAAATAAATTTTAAAAAATTCAGGGGGAGGGAAGGGAAATCACTTTAAAACAAAATGTTGAGGGCGCCTGGGTGGCTCAGTGGGTCAAGCCTCTGCCTTCGGCTCAGGTCCTGGGATCAAGCCCCACATCGGGTTCTCTGCTCAGCAAGAAACCTGTTTCCTCCTCTCTCTCTGCCTGCCTCTCTGCCTACTTGTGATCTCTGTCTGTCAAACAAATAAATAAAATCTTTTAAAAAATAAAATATAAAAAAATAAAACAAAATGTTGAGTAAATAGTTATACAGAGAACACAGATATATGGAAAAAATCATAATGTTGGTGGGCCAGTCACTACTATCTGGTACTATGGTCTAGTACCTGATCTAGTACAATGCTCTTAATACAGAAACAGAGGCCCTAGAGAGGACAAGGAATTTCCACCAAGGTTACAGAGTTAACCAGGTGTGACCTTGATCCCAAATCTTTTAGATTCTGAATCCAGTGTGCTTTGACCATTGCAACAGTGATAACCCTGCCATCTCTACTCCATCAAAGGAAATGTAAGGAAGGGAAGGTTGGGGTTTGGGGAAGATGTGGTTACCTTAGATCCGGTGGGATTCAAAGTGAGGGAACTTATCTGTGTGGATAAGCCAGGATCTTTGCTTTCCTATAAAGTAGAGGCTGAATAACTTGGGCTTCTCTTGAGTAAAGGTAATGACCAGCTGAACTACATTGAGAGTTGGGACTTTCAACCCAAATATATTTTCATTTTGCTCCAAAGAATGAGACAAGATACCAGAAAGTGCAATTAGACAACTACATCTGCATTTATTGATTCACTCACCCATCTACCCATCTGTCTATCCATCCATCCATCCATCCATCCATCCATGTGCCTGGCACTACCAAGTACCAAGCACTGTGCTAGGCTCATAGCAAGCCTAAAAAGAGCCGCTCCCTGTCTGCATGCTCATATGATACACATGGGAAAGACCAGCACAATCACAAATCTGAATAAATGTAAATAGTCACGTGTAAAAGAACATGAAGGAGAGGCACATGGTGATAGGAGAGCTTTTCGTGGGGGAACCTGCCCAATGGGGAAGCCAAGGAAAGCTCCCTCAAGAGAACAACTGGAATCTGAAGGCTGAGGAAGGAATGAATGGAAGGAAGAGGCAAGGGGACAGACTCTGCAGTGACTCTTAGGCAAGAGGGGTCTGGTGGCACATATCAGAACAGAAAGAGGGTGAGTCTTGAATGCTAAAAGGCAGTCTGAGGACAGGAGGAGAACAGGGAGTGAGATGCCAGCAGAGGAAACGGGAAGCCAGAGCTTTGTAGAAACCACACAAAGTGACCCTGATTTGGGACAACACATTTTACAGTGTTGACTTCTTTTGACTTCTGATATTCGCCAGTAACTTCTTTTCTTTCCCCCTCATCTGCCAGAATGTTTACCAGTTGAAGACCTGGGGTGATTGCTTTTCCACCAAAGACATTTCTTATTGTTTTCAGCTAGGTGCAGCAAAAACTATCAGCCACATCACTTCACAGGAGGGACTCTCCACAGACCCACACACGGAGACATGTGTGCGTGCACACACACATACACACACACGGACATACAAAGATGTATGCACACACATAGACACAGAGACATGTGCACACACAGAGAAACATGCATAAACATACACCTACATGGAGACACACACAGATATGCATGTGCACACATACACACATGCACACACACACATACACCCTCTTCCCACAGTCAAAGGTATAGAACGGCCTGACGATTCTGTTCTTGCTGCAGCCCTCTGCTTTTAGCATTCCTGGCCTCACCACCATGGTTCAGCTCCACAGAGCTGCTGACAAGAACCATCATCTGCCTCTTGAACGAAGAGCAGTGGCCTCCCTGGAAGGTGGCAGAATGGAGCAGTGATTAGAGAAAGAACTCAAGAGGGAGCAATGCCATGAAGAGGTTAGAGATGGGCATTCCTTAAAGGAATCACAGGCCCACACTCTTGACCTTCACAGAGTATGGCCCCCCCATTATGTCCACCCTCCACACTCAGAACCTTTCCAGAACACCACCCATCCTGGCCAGCAGGCATCAGGAAAGTAATACTGGCTTAGGAATTAGGCATAAGTGGGGGTTCAAGTCCCAGCACTGCAACTTTGCTAGCTGTGAAGTCATGAGCAGGTAATTTGCCTTTCTTGGAGCCTCTTCCGAAAATGGGGGTGATAACACCAACCTTATTCACTTAGCACATATATGTAACACCTCTTTCATACACCAGGCACCCAGGTAGGCACTGGAGAAAAAACAAAGAATGCCTGCACAGGTGTACATTCTACCGGGGAGACAAGTAAACAGATGCATAAACACTATTTGAGATACTGATAATGCTATCAGGAAAACAGCATGGTAAGATGATAGGAAGCTACATCAGATAGGGTGGTCAGGAAAGGGCTGTCCAAAAAGCCAATGTTTGCACTGAGACTGGAACAATGGGAAGGAGCTGGCCATAGAAAGCGCAGGGGAAGGGCATGCCAAGCACAAGGACCCACAAGGGTAAAAGCTCAGAGGTGGGAATGAACTGGAACGAAGGCAGACTTGTGTACAATGAGCAGGAGGGAGAGTGGCAGGAGATGAGGAGGAGAGGTGTACCGACAGGACTAATCCGGATTTCACTCTAAGTGTTGCAAGAAGAGATGGGAGGCTTTTAAGCAGGTGACATGACCTAATCTGAGTTTTTCAAAGGTCTTTCTGGCTGCTGTGAAAAACAGATGGAAGGTGCTTTAAGAGGGAAGCTGCAAGAATATGTTGTAGCATGAACAATCTCTGGGCTCTGGTAGGAAAGAGTGAGCAATACCTATACAGTGCCCAATGCAGTGCCTGGCACACAGTAGGAGTGTGGGTCAAGGTTCATGCTCACAGCCTCTCTAGTCCTACTCCTACCCCATCCACCATCACCTCAGTCTCCAAGTAAAACAGTGTCAGACAAGGGAAACGAGCAAACGAACAACGTCCTCAGACATCAAGGACGTCTGTGTCTGGCTCTCCAGGCACCATGGCAAAGTGCCCACAGCACAAAAGAGAGCTGTCTTCTTGGTTGTGGCAGTGGGCAAGTCCGGCTAATGATCCAGCTGTCAGTCGCAAGAGTCCTGAACAGAGAGAAAGCAAGTGTCTGGACAAGAAGAAAAGGGTCACCTTCAGCACTGTCATTTGACAAATGAACAGAATTGAGTTCTGGCCAGCCCAGTAGAGGGACACCGTCACCGTGACTGCATTCAATTCTAATGACCCAGGGTACAGCAGAAGAATGGAATGATGCCCCTAAGACTGAGGTGGAAACTCCAAGGACATCCTGAAAATGGACAGAGAGAGCTTATGGAAGAGGGGAGAAAATGGTGGTTTGCCTCTTGGATCTCCTCAGAGCTAGAACTTCTAGCCAGAAGAGGATGGCTCTGGGAAGTAAAAGGATTTTTTTTTCCTTACATCACTGTCAGTACTGAATGCTTTCCTCAAAATCCTAGTCAGATACATGCTGCTGGTTAACATCCTTCCCAACCACCCTCATATAACCTCCTGAGGAGGCCTGGACCGGTGGTCATAGGCAGTCAACAGCAGACAACCAACCTGAAACTCAGACCCCACAGAATGTGAAAGAAGTCCGTTGAAAGTCTTCTTAAAAATCAGCACCTTGCCTGTTAACATTCGGAGGCAATCTCATAAAAATTCAGTTTTCTCATGAGTCTTGAAAAAACTGAGCTCTCCATGACTGCCATCAAGTGCCTAGAACCAAGTAGCCATAGCTTCCTTTAGATGGCACTTGTGCTAACCAGTTCACCACAGTCCCCACCTTTCCCTATTGTACCCTAGCACAGATCTATATATATATGTTTATTATATTTTTATATATTTATACATATGTATATGTGTGTATATGTATATATGTATGTATGTGTACACACACACACACACACACACACAAACACAACTGGCCTGATTCTCTCACTTATGTTTCCTGCCCTGCTCCAATAGGATTTTAAATTTACTGTGTTATTGCCTTCCTCAAATTTGGCTATATAGATGTCATATACACAAACACACACACATTCCATATCCATATCCATTTATACTATCACACTTTTAGCCTCATCTACTCTTTCCAACCACACTAAATGTGAGCACTGAATGGTCTCCTGCAAGAAGGGAAGTTGGTGAAAACCTGGATTTGAGATCCACAGGACTTTCCAGCTGTGTGCAATTAACTTCTCTGAATGTCAATCTCCATATCTGTAAAATGAAGCTAAGAATGTCCCCCTCGTTGAGGAGAATACATGAGACAATGTACCTGGCACACAACAGGTGCTTAATAAATAGAAGAGTTTTTTCCTTAAGACTGACAAGGATTTCCTATCAGATTCCCACCTGGGCTCCTTAGGCTATGTTAAGGATCAGACTCCACTTCATGAGACCCTACTTTGTGCAGGGGTTCTAGGGGATAAGGATGGGGGAAAGACAAACATGAACATGACATGGCCCTGCCCTTAAAGAACTCACACACTCTAGTTGGGTAGAAAGGCAAGTCAATAATCATAATATAATGTGACAACTTTCATAACACAGGTGAGGTGAGGGTAGGCATTTTACTTCCTATGGGGCTTCAAACTTATCTTTGCCTGGGAGCATCAAAAAATGCTGAGCTGAGGTGCCTGGGTGGCTCAGGAGGTTACGCATCTGACTCTTGATTTCTTCGGCTCAGATCATGATCTCAGGGTTGGGAGATTAAGCCCCACATCAGGCTCCATGCTGGGTGAGGAGCCTGGTTGAGATTCTCTCTCTGCCCCTGCCCAACCCCACTCTCTCTCACTCTCTAAATTAAAAAAAAAAAAAAAAAAAAAAGCCGAGTTAGGCTTTGAGCCTGACAGTACACATTGGATCTGAGTCATCTCCATGATGCCAGGACCCTCTGGGGGACCTTTGCAAATACTGAATGGGTAGGCAGGTGGGTAGATGAATGTGTGGATGGATACATCAGATGAATAGGTGACTGCTTTCTTGATCCCATAAATGTAACGTCCATACTCACCTTGCAGAGACTGAGGAAGCACCTTGAACACAACTATCATCATCACTACCACCACAACTACCATTTATTGAGCACTTATTCCGAGCCAAGCACTGAATCAAGCCTATTATTCCACACTGCCTCATTTAATCCCCACAGCAATGCCCACGAGGTAGTACTTCTATTATATCTATTCTATTGTACCCATTTGGCAGTGGGGGAACTGAGGACCTGAGAAGTAAAATAACCTGTCCAAAGTAATTCAGCTACCGAGCGGCACAGCTGAGATAGAACAGCCTGTGTACCACTGCTTATACTCTGTGCTGGCCACTGGGCCTACTGCAGACATTGGTATTCAGGGCATAGGAAAAGACAAATGCTGTGTCTACAGACCTCTGTCTTGGTTCACCCTCCCAGCCTGGTCTTTGCAGGCATTTTGAGGAACTATGTCTTCCTTCCTGATTAAAGACTCTCCCAGTGTCCCCACTGCCCTCTCCCCAAGCAGATGGTTTAATTACTTGAAATTATTTTTAAGCAAGGACAGGCAGGTGAATTCCCTCTCCATCCCACACCTAACCTACAAAACAGAAATTGAGATGCTTTTTTTTTTAAGTAGCATATTATGAGGAAACAATTTCCATGAAAACTCTGTGGTCTTCCAAGTCCTTCTAAGGTTTCTGCTATCAGCCCTAAGTGGGCTTAATTTCAGTTAAGTGCTCAGAATTCCAAATCCAGTTCATGTGGTGAATGTTTATTGACCACCTATTATATGCCAGGCTCTATTCCTCATGCTCAAAAAGAGTCATCGATAATAGCCATTAATGTTAATATAGTGCTGGCCAATAAGCAAAGAGAATTAAAATGTATAAAGGTCTTTCTCATCCATTATGAAACTGAAGCTTGGAAGAGTTAAATAGTCTTCTCAAATTACTACTGGTAGGCCAAGCTGAAAAGCAAA
The DNA here is from genome assembly GCA_003697995.1 of Taxidea taxus jeffersonii. Lineage (NCBI taxonomy): Eukaryota > Metazoa > Chordata > Mammalia > Carnivora > Mustelidae > Taxidea > Taxidea taxus. Next base: position 25,673 of record RCUC01133507.1, on the reverse strand, counting down.
GCTACATCCTTGAACCTCAAATCCAGGGTTCATTGTTCCACTACACATGCAAAGGTGTCAGAGGCAGGAATGATCCGCAAAATGGAGCCACCCCTCTGAATCCTGCCGAGACCTTCCATTATTCATTCATTCATTTCTAAATTATGTGCTCACTATTGGTGGCACAAAGACAAATAGATCCGGGTTCCTGCCCTCAGGGAGGACACAATCTAGTTGAAGAGATGAAGAAGTACATTAGCGGCAAGACTGGTTAAGAGATAAGCTAGAAGGAAGCCCATGTACCACAAGACAAAGAGGAAGAAATCAACCCCACTCTTGGTTTGGGAGGCAGTGCTGGGAGTGCAGTAGGGGTTAATCAGGGCAGACTTTTTGTCTCTACTGTCTGGAATTCACCTTCCTCCTGTCTGGGAACCCATATGCAATGTGAGTTCTGACCACAAGTCTGTTTCTTCATCATACACATGTACTGAGCATCTCCTTCACATGAGAACCTGTGCTAAGGACTGAGAATGAGAGAGACGAATGAATTTTGCCCATGCTTTTGAGATATGTACCGTCCAGTGGGCAAAACAAGTAAATTGAAAATTATAAGGTTGTACTATGTGAAATTATCGATATTTGACCAATTTTTACCTTTTAAAATATTCAACCTACTACCCTGTAATGTAATAATTTGCTGTTCCGAAAAAAGCTCAGGATGATGTGGAAACCCAAACCAGTGATCAAATACTGTACTCATGTCTCTACCACCACATCCTACATACAGCAGGACCCATGGCTGAACTCTGGATAGTACACAGTTGCTAAAGCCTTGATGCTAGAAACTAATCTAACAGTCATTTACCATAATTATAACAAACATTAACAGAATGCCTACTACCTGTTGGGCACTGTTTCAAGTACTTCCCATGAATTAACCTAATTTAATCCTTCCAACCCCATGAAAAAGGTACTATTATTACTCCCATTCTGTAGATGAGAAGACTGAGGCACATGGTAAGCTGTTAAGTGCAGTCGCACAGTTAGTGCTATGGGAAAGCCAGGCTTCTGCCCCAGACATCAGGAGCAAGAGCCTATGTAGCCACCTGCTCAGTTGAAGGACTAACAGTGCTTTTGGTCATGACAGGTCTTTGGTTCCAGGATCACCCAGGGAGGTGCTTTCATTAAAGCCACAATCTCAGGGCCCCTCAGTGGCTCAGTTGATTTCATTTAGCTCAGGTTGTAATCTCAGGGGGATGAGATCGAGCCCCACCTCCAGCACTGCCCTGGACAGGGAGTCTCCTCGAGATTGTCTCTCTTTCTCCCTCTGCCTATCCTTCCACTCATGTGCACATGCTCGCGCGTGCTCTCTCTCTAATAAATAATCTAAACAAACCAAAAACAAAAAAAGGCAAGACAAGATCTCTTCCACTAAAATGGAGATGGGGGTTGAGGCACCTACCTTCGGAATACAGAATTGTAAAGTCTTTCCATGCTGAACCCCTTTAAAATAAGGGGTTTCCTACTTAATCATTCTGGCTAAACTATAGATCTGGATTCTTTGTTACCAGCTTTAATATTTAATAATAGTTAAATTAGTTTTACCAGTAGTGTTTTATCAGAATGAGAAAAATGGATTGAGCTTTGGAGCAAACACAGACAGATTGCTTTGGGAACAGAGGGGCAGGGGCCAAAACAGAGCTAAGTTCCTGCAGTAACTCGGGTATAATATGATGCCATCTAGGCTTAATGCTGCACGAAACAAATATTTGCCAAGCACCTACCATGTAGGACTGTATTAAGACTAATAATGTGGCCCAAAAATAAGACAAACACAGACTTGACTTCCAAGAGGCCACAGCATCAGGATGACCAAGGAAAGAGAAAAGACAAGGTGGTTCTAAGAGATATTTGGATCAAGAATTAGCTGATAATGGTTTTACAGGTGGGCAACAAAAAATTACTGCAAGTCTCAAAACCTGGGAGTATAATTAATAATGACCAGGAAACTGACTGAATTTTTATTAGCTTCTGAAATCTTTTATAATCTATTCATCTGAAAAAAACGGAGATGTGAGCAATGAAATTAGAATTTTTCATTTATGAATGCTTTTGTGAATGTGGATTCAAGAAAAATTACCAGATATTTTAATTTTCACTATCTCGCTCCCGATACCCATCACACTACCTGTGAAACAATTTGTGATAATTAACATTTGTCTAACACTTTTCCAGTTTGTGCAGTGGCTTCCCAAGCCTTGTCTCCTTCAGTCCCCATAACAACCTTGGGAGTTTGCAGAGCAATTTCACTGAGGTTATCACTCTGGATTCTTGAATGCTCATCCTTCATTTCCCTCTGGTCTTCATGCCAGCCAAGCCTGTCATTTTACAGTTCTGCAAACAAAGCATGCTTTCACACTTCCTTGATTTTGCACTTGCGGTTCCCTCTGCCGAGAAAGCAGCCCACCCCTTCCTTGTTCAACCAAGGAGTGTCCTAGTCATTCTGGGAAACCCTGGACAGGCAGGAAAATGCCTTTTTCCCTAGGGCAGTGAGGAAGGCCTAGCCTCCTGGAGTAGGAAGCACCCAATAATGGTGCCCATGTCAGGACAGACTAGCAGGCCAGTAGGCACAAGTTCTGTCCTGCAGCTGACTTCGGAATCTTTGGAAGCAATGGTCCCAAGGCCTTCTGCCTTCTTAAAGCATGCAGCAGTTAACACTTTGCAGTTGGACAGTACGGAGTTTAAATCCTGGCTGATTTATTTATAAATCCTGGTGATTTACTGGCTATGTAACCTTGGGCAAGTCTCTAAACTAATCCTAAATTCCTTCCTCTATAGAAAGGATCTAATAATAACTACCTTTAAAAATAAGGGAAGCAGCAGTAACTAATGCAAACTACTTATCACAGTTTCTAGCATATAATAAGAGATTGCTAAGTGGAAGCTATTATTTTCATTATTAAGACCAATTCCCTTGTGGCAGAAGAAGGTAAACATTTCTCACCACCAGCATCATTACTTCTATTACTGCTATTATTATTTACATTTTCACTTATTCTAAAGGAAAAAAAAACCCACTTGCTTTTCCTACTGACACTTTCCCTGTTCTCTCTTGGAAATAATACTTCTGCTCAGAGGAGAAAGAGAGGCAGTTTGTTTTGTTATAGACAAGGGGTACAGCAAAGTATAAGGGACACCCATCTGGGCTCTGAACAAGCTGGCTCATGGAGAGTCAAGAACAAGAGCCATCCAGACAGAGTGGACGGAAGAAGTGTTATAGGAAAAGGGAACTGCACAGGTGAAGTCTCAAAGGCTGGAGAAAATGTGGCTTATTTGGGGACCTTCAGGTACAGTGGTTCCTCTCAGCTGGGACATAGGGTAGGCAGAAGTCTTGAGTGAAATGGGATGGATAGGGGAGCAGAGGGCACAATTCCAGTGGTGTCTACCAGGCAGCCTATACTCCTCTAAGCACTTTCTATGCATTAACTTACTTAGTCCTCAAAATCAACTCCATTTTATAGATGAGCAAATAGAAGCACAGAGAAGTTAGGTAACTTGCCCAAAGTTACAAAGCAAGAACATGTCAGATCTAGGTGCAGTGTCCATGCTCATTACCAGCATGCCAAGAAGGCATTGCTTCTTCTTCTCTATGACATTCAAGCCTGTATCCCAAAGCTAGAAAAGAAACAGACCCCTCCAAAGTCATGATGAAGCAAGCCATCCTTCACTGCTGAACTCAGCTTGGGCAGAATGGAAAGTACTCTCTCTCTCTGCCACCTCCCAGTGTGCAGAGGTAGATTTTTAGAAGTTCCCAAACATAAAACCATTTCCATATAATTATGCCTCCTTGACCTACATGTCATTCAGCTGTGTACATGGGCTGGAGGCACAAAAACCAATTTCTCCAACCAGAGAAAATTGCTTCTCGAGGCACCCAGGTAATTAGACATTGTCTTCTGGGCGTGGCCTGTTCCCTGTCTGTCCCCATGCCCTGGCAGAGGTGCTGCCACTTCAACCCTGCATCCGCTGGGAGAATGCAGGTCTCATGATGGAACAGAACATCCACCAGGACCATGGCCTTGGAGAGTGTGCAGCAGGGTGGTGTACATCACGGAATGTTCCAATGATCTTGAACATCCAGATCCCAAGGAACCTTCCCCTGCCAGCCCAAGAGGGAAATGGGGACACATTAAACAGAAAGATGTTACCTCTCAAGCATTTCTGATGGCTCCTATCCAATTTTATATTTGAGGAAGCTACATATTGAAAGTTTCAATGAGGTTTATAAAGGACCCTCTATTCTTTATCTCCCCTCGTGCCTTGCTACCCCCTCCCCAATCCTCCTCGATGTCTGTGTTTTGATACAGAAATAACAAACATCTTACTTAGTAAAACCCCTAATGCTTAAAGCCCTTCGATGACTCTCCATTTCCTCAGGACAAATTCTACTCAAACCAGGGTGCAAAGCTGTTTGAATAATTCGAATCAGATGCCGCTACTTCCCCACTTCTTCCCTAGTCAGACCTCCTCCCACTGTAGTTCTCTCTCCAGGCAGGGGCAGGCAGACAACATAAATGAGTGAGGTCTAGTGGTGTCTGGTTGAGTTGGAGACCACCCCCACATGGAAATGTCATCCAGCATGGCCTCTCCTTCTGATTTTCAAAAGAAGCTCAAATCTTCAACTAGAGGTGAAATACCCAATTTTTAGGTATGACAACTGAATCAGAAATCCTAAAGACACATCTACAGCCTGGAATCCAACTCATTTAAGTCTTCAGTCTATGACCTCTATTCCATGCTGAACTTCTAGATGCTCCAAAAGCCATTCTCTCTCTTGTCTCTTGGCCTTTGCACATTCTATTCCCTCTTGTTGGAATACTTTGCTCCCCAATCACTTGACTAGTTCCTACTCCTCCCATGTCACTGCACACATGCCACTTCCTCCAAGAAGCCTTCCATGTCCTCTATGTTAGATTGTTACTCCTTCTTAAATGCTCCCATTGTATACTGTCTTCTGCTGTTGAGGAGCTTCTGTCTGGCTTCTGCCAGGCTAAAAACTCCAGGGAGGAAGAAACAATTTCTTCTGGTTTACCATGACATCCACAGCTGTGGCAAGGTGCCTGAACACAGCAGGGAGTCAGTATCTGTGACAGAAGGAAGGGGATATCACTGAGTCTGTAATAATGCAAAAAGAGAGAGAGACTCACTCCAAAGTCTCTTGGGTTGGATTGGTAAACAACAAAAATAACATTTATTGAGCACTTGCTATGTACCAGGTATTCTTCTAAGCATTTGCTTTAATTCCCACAAGAACACTACGAGACAGGTATTATTATCCCCATTTTACAGATAAGGAACATTAACGCACAGAGTGTTTAAGAGACTTAGTCAGGAACATAAAGCAAGAAACTGGAAAACTCGGGATTCAAGCCCATGAAGCCTGGTTTCAAAATCAGCGCTCTAAACCTTTCCACTTTTCAACAAGGGAAAGGGTCAGTGCTGTCACACTCAGTGGATAAACTAATATTTTGAGTATCTACTACATGCAAGGCATGGTATAAATGCTTAGTCTTCTTAACAAGCTCTATGGGAATGTTCTTGTTAGAAGTTCCCAAACATAAAACCATTTCCACACAGATGAGGAAACTGAAAAAAGTATCACACTCAGGCAAGTCAATGGGCAATGTGAACTCAGATCCATCAGCCATCATAGGAGGTAAGAGGGAAAAGTTCTCAAGAAGCTACCTAGAGAGACTGAGTTTGGAGAGAAGCAAGCAGAGGGAGGGGATAAAATCAAGCTATCATGCATATAATGGAATACCACAGAAGTGACAACAAGCAGGTAAATGTTCCACAGAGAATGTCATGGAGAATCCATCCACCCATCCATCCATCTGTCCATCTGTCACTCTTACTCCATAAATGTTGATGGAGTACATACTCTTTGACTGCCCTGCAAATCTTCGAGGTTCAGAGAAAAGAGATCTAGTCCCTGCCTTCCAACGGCTCTCGGTGAATGGGTGATAAAGATTTTGAAGGAGATCATTAGAAAAATGTGTTAAATACTCTATCCAATGAGGTACCTGACTCAGTGTACTGAGATCAGGGAAGGCTTTAAAAATAAAAAGTCTACTAGCTTAAGAGCTGTAGGCAGGGAAGGTATTCCAGGCAGAAGAAATAGCCCATGCAATGCTATGAAGGAAAGAAAGAGTACTGTGCATTCAAGCAGCAGCTCATAAAGAGCAAGGTACATTTTCATGGGTTGCAGAGGGAGCTGATAGCATGAGACGTATCTGGTTGGTCATGCAAAGACCCTAGATTTTGGCTAGAAAGAAGAGGCCTCAAATCAGCTACCCACAGGCACACATGCACACGCGTGCATGTGTTTTGTTTGCAAGCCTCTCTTAAAATACTGGAAGACCTGGCCACAGATGGCTGTCATTCCTTCATGGGAAACCACCAGGTACCCTCTTGAAGGAGGCATGAACTGTCCAGTTCATTAAAGGCCCCGGCATGCCTACCTCACACATCATTATTACCTCCCTGGCCCTGCTGCCACTTGAGTTTTCAAATGCTGGCATAGAACCATCGATGGGAGAGCAGCAAGTTTAAAATGATTCCCCATGCTGCCTTGGAATGATTTATGCAGTAAGTTCTGAGCACCTTGAACCCAAGGAATGGGTCTTACACTCCCAAGAGCCTATTCCAGACTTGGCACATAGTTGGGCATCACTAAATTTATATTGAATTGAACTGGATTCACGTGGAAGATTCTGGCACAAAACCTCTTCAGGGGAGAATGATAGTCTCAAAAAGATCTCTCTCACACTGCACACTAAATTAATTTTCACTTGCTCTTGAGCACATCACCTGACTCATTTTCTGCAGTAAACCCTTAGTAATCCTCCAGTCCATTCAAAACCATTAACCAGTATTTCTGCATGTCTGTGATGCTGTGTTAATCTACATTTGTAGTTAGTCATTCATTCAAGGGAAATTTATTGAGCAGCTACTACATGCCAGAAACGGTGTAAGCGGCTGGAAATATATTAGTAATAATAAGCAATGTCCTAACACTTCCTGCCCTTCAAAGATTTCTAACCTAATGGTAATGATGATTAAAATTTATTTGGCATGCATGGTACCAGGCACTGTTCTAGGCAGTTTTCCTACATTCATTCAGTGTTCACAGAAGCCTATGATAGTTGCCATATCATCATTCTTTTCTGCACAGAGAGGTTAAGTAAACTGCCCAGGATGGCACAGCTAAAAAGTGGCAGAGGCATGTTTGAATCCTAGTGGTCTGACTCTGGAATCTTGGCCTTTATCTTTCTGGAATGACTTTGGAAGCCCCTAAAATGCCTCTCAAATCATGGAAGTGGCAGGCATTATAGTTTGTGGTCAGCTCCACGGTGTTTATAGTAGTGGAATCACAGGTAGGTAGATCAATCATAGCAACATGCTCTGGAATTTATATACTAGTGAATATTTGGTTTTTTCCAATGTTTTCCAAATGTTACTGCTTTTCTTTTTTTTAAATTGAAGACCCTTGATACAGACCTAATACTGGAAAGCAGTTGGAGGTACAAAGTCCCCAGCTAATTGCTGCCATTTATACACAGCCTTAGCTTCAGGGCAACCAGCTGTCCCTAGAAAGTGGCCCCTGAAAAAGGAAGCCTTCAGCTAAAAAGACGGCATTGATTATTAGCTGAAGAATTATTTGTTTAAGTTATCTGTTATATCTATTATGTCCCTACCTCTTGACTGTGCCGCCCAGTCCTGCCTCCTTAGCTCATGCCATTCCTGGATGGTGAAGTGCCCGTCTTCCAGGTCTCTTCCTTCAAGCCTCTGTGCAGCCTTTCCTGGCCCCAGTGATGCCCCTTGTTGCGGCTTTCTCTCCATGAGCTGGAGAAAATGCCTAGGCCAGCCTCATTCACCCTTGCTGCATGGTCATGCAACCTCTTTGCCTCTCTGACTCTCTTCCTAGCAAGGAGGAACCTACCTCCCCTCATCAGCAGCCTCATCCCTGTGAATGGCACATAGCACATGCCCAGCACATGCTTTTTTAGTGCAAGAAGGCCCAGAGAAATGCATGACTTACTCAAGGCCACAGAGCTAGTAGCAGAACTGTAGCAGAACAGAATTCTACTTGGTTGACAAAGATTGTAAGCTCCATGTGGACTTCATCCACTTGTATGTGTTTCCACATCGCTGTATCACCCACATCTGGCACAGCACCTAGTTCATGGTGGGCAGCTCAGTGAATGTTTATTGAATGAATGAGTGAGCGCCAAATTCAGTTAATTCTTCCTTTGTCCTTGCCTGCATGGAAGACGGGCAACAGAAAACAGAAACGAAAAAGGTTTCATGTTGACTGCGTTCTGTATGCACAAATGATAAGCTATTTGCCCGAAGCTAAAAATACCTACCCCTGGCAGCCATTGGGAGGCAGATGGATGGTGCTTAGCACAAGATGTTTAATCAAACAGCGACAACCCGAGTAGAGCCACAATTAGCCTCTGATACCCCAGTGAACTCCAGATGAAGAGTCCAAAAGTCTCTGACTTTCTGTTGGTCCCCTGGCACCCAGTGACCATCACCCTGGGTCCACAAAACAGCACAAATGAATGAGCATCCTGTGTGCAAGGCAGTCACGGCTGAAAGTCAGGGGATGGGCGGTGCGGGCCGAAACTGAGCACCCAGGACAAATACAAGGGAGAATCAGCCGGTGGGGAGCATCATTCAGTACTGGAAGGAGCAACGAAGAGTGCCAACTGATCTACACTATTTGAAAAAAAAAAAAAAAAAAAAAGGAAAGAAAAAGAACAAACTGGCCTATTTCTGTATAATGGTCAGTTCACTAGAGCTAATTACAGAAGCATCTGGACAAGCACATGCGTCAAATGGGCTCTAAAGTCTAAATGTTTTTGAATCCTGAGTCCAGCACACACTTGATGTCTGATTTGGCCAGTTTCTTAACCCACTGAACCTTAGTGTTCTATAATGTGTTCTATAGTGTTCTATAATGGGGATATTAATAGTACTTATCTCCTAATGTCATGTGAGGATTCAATTTAATGCAAGTAAAACTTCTAATAAGTGAGCCGCACATGGTAGATGCTTAATTAGGGAACTGTTATTAATGAATGTGCTCAACACTAATATAACCTATATATTTAATTTATATATTATAATTGTAAATGATATTTGATATTACAGATCTGAAAAGTGATTCATGGATACGAAAGAAAGGGTTCAGGATCTGACACACAGTAGGCACTCATGTCTGTCAGGGGCCCTGAGAAAATGGTGGTGGGTCTTCCTCTCTCATGCCTCTCTGCCTTTGCATGTGCAATTCCATCTCCTTGTCTTGCATGCCTGTTAAACTACTACTCACCTTCACTAGATGTGAGTTATGACACTATCTTTATTTTTATTGCTTTACTGATAATGGGCTCATTTTGCAGATCTGGAAACTGAGGCCCTGAGAAAAGAAATGGCTTTTCCATGAGCACACAGGGGCCTATGTCAGAACCCAACTGAAGCCTGAGGCATCTCCTAACAAAATTGGGATGCCTAGGTCATCATTTTTCCCAGTCTTATTGAGATATAATTGACCTACATGGCTGTGTAATGCAGAGCTGGCTTGAGATTCTCTCTCTCTCTTTCTGCCCCATCCCCTGCTCATGCTCACTCACTCTCTCTCTCTCTCAAAAATAGATAAATCTTAAAAAAAAAAAAAAAAAAAAAAAAGACTGCACCACATATCCAGGATATCCAGGGTATCCAGGCAGAAGACCCCTGGGCAAATCCACAGTATGTGTTCCACCATGGCAGATATCACTAATCCATTCCCGCACCAGTAAGCCCAGGCACAGCTATAGAATCCTTTTCAATAGGGAGCGACAGCCACTACCAATCGATTGAAGATGAAGCATGTTTTGCTATTCTACCTCAGGCTGTGCCATCACCCTTCGCAGGAGACCCTAGAAAGAGAGGAAATACTGCCCCTAGCTTTGAAAAGAATCCATTCCAGGAGTGCCTGGGTGGCTCAGTCATTAAGTGTCTGCTTTGGGCTTTGGTCAGGATCCAGGAGTCCTGGGATCACGCCCTTCATCTGGCCACATCAGGCTCTCTGCTTGGCGGGAAGCCTCCTTCTCCCTTTTCTGCTCTCCCTGCTTGTGTGCTCTCTGGCTGTCTCTTTCTCTGCCAAATAAATAAAACCTTAAAAAAGAAAGAAAGAAAAGAATCCATTCCAGTGCTAAATGTAGTGATAAACAGGGGTCTCCACAAGAAAAAGAGTAAAAGAAGAACGTGTCAGTAAAGCTACAAAGAAAATTAAAGAGCTATCAAAATAAAAACTAAAATTTTAAAAGAACAAAGGTTATTTCAGAGAAAGCAAGAGACAACTGAGTCATCCTGTAATAATGGCTCTTAGGGCCATAAAACAGCCAATGTTCTTCTCCACCAAGCAGAGAAACAAAATGGAGGGGTAGGGGTGGAATAGAGCTACAGCTGGAGGGATTCGGTTAGAGGCAAGGAAGGATTTCAGATAGGGTGACAGGATTGTTAGTGCCTGGAATGATCCATGGAGGGAAACTAAAATCTTCTCTGGGATTCCTGGAGAGCTCAGATTCTCTCTGACTCATCGCTCCTTCCATCACAAGGTCTTGGCCTATAGATCAGTAACTGTCTGCTGAACTGCGTTGGCCAAGGATAGTAAGTAATAATAGGTAACATTTACTGAGTGCTCACTATAACCCCAAAACTATGCTAAGCATTTCACACATGTTATTTCTACATTATCTATATAACAACCGATGAGGGTGTATTTATTATGATGCCCATTTCAGATGTAGGAATTGAGGCTCAAAGAGATTAACCACTACACTTCACAACCTCTTCCAACTAGGATAGGTTCTTCTGTACTCGGGTATTTGCTCAACCTGCAAAGGACAAAATAAAAGGAGGGGGGATTTTCAGAGCCCTCCAGGGATTCTGGAAGGGACTGCCTTTCCCACGATGTGGGGACACACTGCCTGACCTCCACCTCAGTAGTCTGCAGTCAGTTCTGTGCCCCTGATAACCAAATGCAGGAAAAACATGCGCATTCCTAAACTTCTGCCCTGGGGTAAGCGAAACAATGAGGAAACAATAATGGCAACCAGCCTGCTAGCAGCGCCTGAGGTTGGAACCACAAGGTGGGAAAGCTGCCCTCAGGGATTTCGTTTCCCCTCCTAGAAGCCCTCAGGGCAGAATCTTCTGAAGACCTTTTAGTACCATCCACAAAGGCCGGAAAGACTGAACATCAATTCTTGTCAGCATCATGCTTTATTTCCTCTTCCTCTGCGGGAGATCCAGATGGGACTGGTAACAGTGAGGAAGATAAATTCCCAGAGGCAATGCCCATCAAACAATTCAGTTTGCACTTCCTCCCCAGCTGACCTAAACAAGGGCAGTGCTGACTTCTTACCTGGGAGGCTTAAACATTGCTTCTCCTAGAAATCTGTCCTTGGGGCACCTCCAAGGAACTGCTAAAATAACACCACTGGAATTGCTTACCATGTTGGGGTCCTTGCACTTCTATAGGACATGAGGGCTGACACTTCTAGCTCAAAAGACAGGCAACTGTAAGAAGGAGTGATGCATTTAAGTTACCCCGGACGGTGGTTGAAAGGGGTGAAATTCACAAGAACATAGTTTAGGATGCAGAAAAAGAGGATTTGCAGAAGGGAACCTCAGGAATTTAATCAGGAATTTAATCAGCCCAGATAAGAAATTCTGACCTTCTTGAACGGAGCAACTGTGATGTCAATGGCCTGCTCCTGTTCACATTAACTGCCATTACAAGCAAAAAGTTCTTCTTGGTATCTAACCTAAATCCTTTTGTAGCTTCAACTTGAGTACTTTTCCTCTTTGCTAATTTCTTAGCTGCATTTAGAAAAAAGAGGGAGAGAGGGAGGAAGAGGGAAAAAAATGTTTTTATCTTTTAAACCAGCATTTCTATTTTGGGAAATTTATTCCACAGGATTATAAAAAGATGCTTAAGGAAGTTCTGTAGTAGCTAAAAATAAGATAAAATAAATAATGTCCAGCCATAGGTGAATATTTCACGAATATTATGGACATAGAGGAGAAAAATATTCATGACTTATTTCTAAGTGAAAAAAATTAACTTGCACAACAGTTTGAATGATATCATTGTGTGGCAGTACTTGTTATTACTAATTATATTTATAATTTGTAATAACTGCAGTCACTTTGGGGGTTACACTGAGCTGGACATCAAAGATGGCTCACTCACATGAAAGACTGATGTTGGATTTGGCTATGAGATTACCTAGGGCTTTCAACCAAGGTCCCCCACAAATGGGATTTGGGCAGCTTTAACTTTCTGATGTCTAATGTAGTAGTTAAATATATAAACCCAGGAGGCAAAAAGCCTGGTTTAATGTCCTTGCTCACCAGTTGTTTGCTGTGTGACCTAAAACAAGTTATTTAACCTCTCTGAGCCTCGAAGTTCTCAAATCATAGTTCCAACATCATAGGTGGTTCCAACATCATGAGGTATTATGTATAAGATACTTAAAAGTAAATGCTCAATAAAAATGAGCTAATAATAAAGTAATTACAGGGGTGCCTGGGTGGCTCAGTGGGTTAAGCCTCTGCCTTCAGCTCAGGTCATGATCTCAGAGTCCTGGGATTGAGCCCCCTGTATCTGGCTTTCTGCTCAGCAGGGAGCCTGCTTCCCCCGCCGCTCTCTGCCTGCCTCTCTGCCTACTTGTGATTTCTCTCTCTGCCAAATAAATAAATAAAATCTTTAAAAATATGCTAATATGTTCAAATTTTTTACAAGTGTTTTACTTTTATAATTGAAAAAATTAATTTTTTTAAAGATTTTATTTATTTGAGAGAGAGATTGCAAGAGGAAAGTATGGCGGTGGGCGGGAGCAGAGGGAGAGGGAGAAGCAGGCTCCCCACTGAACAAGGAGCCCAATGTGAGGCTCAATCCCAGGAAGCCAGGATCATGACCTGAGCTGAAGGCAGACACTTAACCAATTGAGCCACCCAGGTGCCTCCAAAAAACTAATTTTCAAAAAAAAAAAAGATAATACAGCCCACCTAAGAGAGAGAAACTCACAACACACAGTCAGTGCTCTGTTCCAGCTACTTCTTCCAGGGAACTTGCAGGGACCTTGTAGAAAATAATGCTGGAATAGCCAAGTTATGGAAAGAACCTAGATGTCTATCAACAGATGAATGGATAAAGAAGATGCGGTATATATATACAATGGAATACTATGCAGCCATCAAAAGAAATGAAATCTTGCCCTTTGCAACGACATGGATGGAACTAGAGGGTATCATGCTTAGCGAAATAAGTCAGTTGGAGAAAGACAACTATCATATGATCTCCCTGATATGAGGAAGTGAAGATGCAATGGGGGTGGGGGTTAAGGGGGTAGGAAAAGAATAAATGAAACAAGGTGGGATTCAGGAGGGAGATAAACCAAAAGAGACTCTTAATGTCATAAAACAGAGGGGGGCGGGGGGGAGGGGTGTCAAGAGAGGGTGGTGGGGTTACATTATGTTTATAAAAAAATGAAAAATTAATTTAAAAAAAGAGCGAAAAAAAAAAAAAGAATGCTGGAAAACCTTGAGCCTTCCCTCTGTACCAGTAGATGATTCAGTTTTAGGGTCTGACAGCCAAACCTGTGTTGTTCTTTCAGCCACTCCCCAAATTCTCTCAAGTTTGAGCACAGTAAGCTGCAAATTACAGGAAATGAATTCCCCCAAGAATATAGCCAAGAAGCTTTGCAATCACAGAACATGGGCTTTCTATTACCCAGGAGCTTAAACCTGTCCAATGACACCATTGACAGAAAAGATTTGCTTTTTAGAAGCACTGACATTTTGATTGTGAAGTTCACTGGGGCTTGCATGAGCTTCCACAACCTCAGAGTCTTGGGCCAGTTAGTTTGAGAGAAAAGCTGAGAAAAAGAATTTCAGGCGATGATAACTTAGGTTTCTTTGTTTTTCCACCCATTATAAATACACACAGACCCTGTCAACACCACTCCTTTCCTTTGGGGGAAAACATGTCTGGGTGGAAATGAAGGGATTTTTTGATGGAGGTAATTATAGCAAATGTCAAACCTTAAGAGCTGAAAACTCTACATTCTCATTTCTTTTTCAGAAAATCAATACACAGGCATCGTTCCATTTCCCTCTAGATCTGTGTGGCTCACACACATGTTCTCTCATCCCAAGGATCTCCTAAGTGTGCCTGATGTTGCCTTGGGGGCAAATCTAACTGTACAAAAGAAATGGGTTTGTTTATTGTCTGTGGGTTAGTTTCTCAAGAGAGGCAAGTACTAGAAACTTAAGAAAATGTCAAATATGAATACCAGCAATTTCGTTTGGAGATGATGACTTGCCTGACTTAGAGCATTAATTAGATGGGGCCGAAATATTTTTAAAGAGTTTAGATATGGAGAATTTTTAACAGCACACTTCAAATAGCATTCAGCTGGGAATTAAGAGACAGTGGTGAAGAGTCACCCTCTGAAGAATGTATCTAGCATTTATCCATTCCTGCCTCCTTACACGCTGGCGGGTACAGCAGGGACATGAGAGAAATGACCGTACTTAGTTCTAAGTCAGAGACGACCCAGGAAACAGGAATCACATTCCTTCAGCTGAGAAGCCTTTCCTATGACCAAAAATAATGCTGAACTTGTTATGCCATAACGTTAGACAGAACTAGAGTCACCTCCTGGCTCCCCAACTTACTCAGTATATGGCTTTGGGCAAATTACCTAAAAATCTAACCCTCAGTTTCCTTATCTATAAAATGGGGGATGATATAGGACTGCTAAGAAGCCTTCTTTCTGTTCCATGAATACCATGCTTACTCCCATCTACTTGCCATTCCCACTACTTAGAATTCTTTTCCCACAGATCTTTTCATGGCAGAGCCGTTCTCCTTATCCTTAGTTGAACTTAAATGTCACTTTCCAATCTAAAAAATAATCTCCCATCAATTTGTCTCATCCCTGGGTTTTATTCTGGTTGGTATCACTGTCTGAAATTCCCTTGTACATTTTTATATTTGCTTATTGTCTGTCTCTCCCACCACACAATAAACCCCATGATAAAAGGGAACTTGTACATTTTGTTAATCCTTGCATCTCCAACACATCATACAGTGCCTGGCACATAGTAAATGTTCTGTTAACATTTGTTGAGTGAGTGGACTCTCAGTCAATAGCTAACATTCACTGAGAACTTACCACGTGCCAGGCACTGTTCTAACCACTTTATAAAAATTACCTCACTTGACTCTCAAAACAACCCTCTGAGACATATATTCTTATTAAACCATTTTATAAAGAAGGAAACTGAAGTGCAGAGAGATCAAATAAATCTGCCCAAAGCCCAACAGCCAAGAAGTAGTAGAACTAGGATGAAACCCCAGCAGCCCAGCCCCAGACTCTACACACTTAATCCCAAGTCCTGATGCTTTTGGCTTTGATGGGTAAGCATGAGACCTGATCTCACAGCTTGTATTTATGAAGCTCTGACTGTATATGATTAGATCAAAGTAGCCAGACTTTTGACCCACACCCTCTTCCAAATCCTTTACCCTTCGTTCTATATCTGTTCACCAGCCCCTTTTGTATCACTATGTGTGTTCTCATTTATCTCTTTAATACTTAGTTACTTGTGTGTTTTTCTGTACTTTGAGTGGAGATTCTAAATGTGCATAATAATAATTTGCTTCTACCATAGGCCCAGACACACAGAAGGCAGATGCTGAATGCTTTTTGAAAAGATTTCTAAATGAATAAAACATTTTGGAACACTTTTCAACAGAACAATAGCAAGACTATTTAATAAAACAGAGCTATAAGTGCAAAAGTATAGACAGAACAAGTAGAAAATCAGTATAAGCATTCCTTATAAACCCAACTCTTCATGATTTCCTCACCTCAGGACCTTTGCATACACTGTTTCCCTTGCTTGGAACACACTTTCAGCTCCCACCCTTTTTACCTATTTACTTTCTACCAGCTCTCCAAATTTCACCTTGAGCATGATTTCCTCAGCAAAGCTTTTATTGACCAATAATAGCACTTACAGCTTTCAATTATACATTTTCTGCTGTGGCTCTTCAGTTGACATTTTTCTTGCCTAAAAGATTCTAAGCTCCCTGGAGGTAAAACCATCCATGTCTATTTTGTTCAACATCTCCTCCCAGGGCATAGCTCATAATCAATGCATAAAGACACTGCTGAATGCATCAATAAACTTTTGACATTTCAAGTTTACAAATACAAAGAACTTTGCTTTAATGGGACATCTTTTCTTAAGAGTGACTTAAAGTAGAATTTACATTATTTTCCTCTTTTGCATACAGTGTAATATAGCTGCATGATACCCCCACCCCTACTTGAATTATCACTATTACAGAGTGGTTTAGAGCATGAGTGTTGGTCCTGGGTTTGCATCCTGGCTAATTAATATAATCAGTACCTTAAATCACAACTTCAAAATATTATTTCAAAGTGCCTTGCACAAGAACAAGAATAGCACAGACGTAAAAAAAAAAAAAAAGCAAAGAAAAAAATGACAGTAGCAAATACTGAGAGGATATGAAGCAACTGGAACTCTCATACTCTGCTATTGAGAGTGAAAATTAGTAAAACCACTTTACAGAGCAATTCAGCTGAATCTGGTAAAGATAAAGATGCACATACTCTAGAACATAACAGGTACACTTCCACATACATACTACCCAAGATAAACTCTCACATATAAATACTTCTCATGGCAAGTCCTATCAAGTTGTTAACTGCAGCATTTTTTTAAAAAGATTGTATTTATTTATTTGACAGAGAGACACGCAGTGAGAGAGAGAACACAAGCAGGGAGGGTGGGAGAGGGAGAAGCAGGCTTCCTACTGAGCAGGGAGCCCGATGTGGGACTCAATCCCAGAAGCCTGGGATCATGACCTGAGCTAAAGGCAGATGCTTAACGACTGAACCACCCAGGCACCCCTACAGCAGTTTTGTTTTTTTAAGATTTTATTTATATATTTGACAGAGATTACAAGTAGGCAGAGAGGCAGGCAGGGAAAGAGGAAGGGAAGCAGGCTCAGGCTCCCCAGTGAGCAGGAAGCCCGATATGGGGCTCAATCCCAGGACCCTGAGATCACGACCCGAGCCAAAGGCAGAGGCTTTAACCCACTGAGCCACCCAGGCGCCCCTCTACAGCAGTTTTTAATAGCAAAACCTTGGAACCAATTTAAATGTACATTGTTTTATACACACACATGTCTACCCAATATGTGTACATATAGACACATATACGTGTGTATATGTGTCTATATAATAAGCGTGTATATAGAAATATAGAGAGACATGTCTCTATGTATGTGTATATGAAAAGATAAATTACACTAAGTTTATACAATGGAATGCTATATAGTCATTAAATTGAATGAATGAGAGCTACATGCATCAACAAAATAGGTCTCAAAAACATAATGCTAAATGGAAAAAGCAGCATGTAGAATGGATGGTTCACTACAAAGCAAGGGGAAGCAAATGGGGCTCTGAAGATTACAGGTTGCCTGCCGGAAGAGAAAGGAGGAGGGAGGGGAAAGAATGGGGTTGGAGAAATTTCAATGTATCTACACTGTCAGTTCTTTAAAAAAAAAAAAAAATATATATATATATATATATATACACACACACATACATATGTATATATGTGTGTATGTGTGTACATATATATTTTTATATACAAATATATATATTTATAAATATATAAATATATAAGTTTCTTTATATATATATATTTATATATATAAAGTATATATATATACACATATACATACATATATATGTGTGTGTGTGTGTGTGTGTGTGTATATTTATATATATATAATGTTCCTCATCAAATTTTTTAAATTTTATAACAGAGGATACTATTAAGAGAGTGAAAAGATGGGGCACCTGGGTAGCTCAGTTGGTGAAACATCCGACTCTTGATTTTTGGCTCAGGTCATGATCTCAGGTTGTGTGATCAAGCCCTGTATCAGGCTCTGTGCTGGAGCCTGCTTAAGATTCTTTCTCTCCCTCTCTACCCTCCCCCACCCCCCCCATGCTCTCTCTCAAAAAATTAATTTTAAAAATAAAATAAATGGGGGCGCCTGGGTGGCTCAGTGGGTTAAGGCCTCTGCCTTCGGCTCAGGTCATGATCCCAGGGTCCTAGGATCGAGCCCCGCATCTGACTCTCTGCTCAGCTGGGGGCCTGTTTCCTCCTCTCTCTCTGCCTGTCTCTCTGCCTGCTTGTGATTTCTGTCTGTCAAATAAATAAATAAAATCTTTAAAAAAAATAAAAAATAAAAAACAATAAAATAAAATAACTGAAGCAAATATGTCAAAATGTTAAAATTTGTTTACTCTGAGTGATGAGAGTACCAGGATGTGTATATTACAAGACCAATTTTATAAATGAACTATTGCATAATATTTTAAAAGGTAAGATTGAGAAAGGGAAAAAAAAAAAAAAAGATTGAGAAAGGGAGATCCAGATGCCAGCTCTGCCACTAGACTTCAGAAAAGGGACATAAATTCTCTGAGAATCTTGCAAAACAGGATTAACAGTGTTGACTGTAAAAATTAATGAGATTAAATGTACAGAATGAATTTTAAACATTACCCATCAGAATATCATTTTAGAATGAGTCCCTAACAACTTTCCAGACGTGTCTATTTCAGATACACTTTTTTCCTTAATTGATCAGAAAATATATGCATGCAGTTTCAGGGGTGCCTGGCTGGCTCAGTCTGAAGCGCATGTGACTCTTGAACTCAGAGCCATGAGTTCAAGCCACACATTAGGTCTACAGATTACTTAAATGCATACATTGTCAAAACAAACTGGACACCAAAAAAATAGTCATTGCTACTGTTTGTTCAAAAACTATATAGAGGCATTACATAGACATATATGAAGACAGACCATTACTGTGATGGTCCTGTGGGGGGTGGGTACTTGGGTGGTTGGAGAACAAGAAGGGAAATTTACTTCTCTCTGCTATTATTTTTAATAATGTACCATATGGTAGACTACAACTCTTCCTCAATTTATGATGGGGTCATATCCTGATAACCCCATCATAAATTAAAAATGCATTTAGGGCACCTGGGTGGCTCAGTTGGTTAAGCAACTGCCTTCAGCTCAGATCATGATCCCGGAGTCCTGGAATCAAGACCCACATCGGGCTCCCAGCTCCATGGGGAGTCTGCTTCTCCCTCTGACCTCTCCTCTCATTCTCTCTCTCACTCTAATAAATAAATAAAATCTTAAAAAAAAAAGAAGAAAGAAAGAAAATGCATTCAATAGAGCTAACCTTCCAAACATCATAGTTTAGCCTATAAACATGCTCAGAACACTTACATCAGCCTACAGTTGGGAAAAAATCATCTAACACAAAACCTATTTTATAATAAAGTGTTGAGTATCTCATATAATTTACTGAATACTATATTGAAAGGAAGAAACAGAATGGTCGGTCGTACAGGTACAGATGGTTGTAAGTGTGTCACTTTTAAGTGCTCATGATCACGGGACTGACTGGGAGCTCTGGCTTGCTGCTGCTGCCCAGTATAACAAGAGAGTATCATAACGCATATCGCCAGGCTGGGAAAAGATCCAAATTCAAAATCTCAATTCAGTAGAAACTGAATACCTATAGCTTTTTCACCACAGTAAAATCGGAAAATCGTAAGTCAAACCATCATAAATCGGGGACCATCTGTACCTACTCTAAAAATAAGTAGAATTTATCTTTAAACTAATCTGAAGGTCATGATTTCCTCCACATTCAATACTAAATCTATATAAAAAGGAAAGGTCCTAAAATCCAGGTTGCAAAAAGGTTCTTAAGAGGTCCTACTTGAACACATGAAGCAGGGAAAACCATCCCACCCTTGGATAAATGCACGTGGATAAAGGACAGAGCATGGGATGTGGGATTAGGCGATCTAGGTTTTGTTCCTGTCACCAGCACTTACTAAGTGTGTGACTCTAAGTGAGTTCCTTAAGCCCTCTGAGGCCCAATTTCATTTCTGAAGTGAGGACAATGGCAGCACCACCTCCAATGACTGTGTAAGGAATAAATAAACTACAATATGAGTACAGAATTTTGTCAAAATAGTATCCAGATGTCTGTATGAGATACAAATTTTTTTAAGATTTTATTTATTTATTTGACAGAGATCACAAGTAGGCAGAGAGGCAGGCAGAGAGAGAGGAGGAAGCAGGCTCCCTGCTGAGCAGAGAGCCCAATGCAGGGCTCGATCCCAGGACCCTGGGATCATGACCTGAGCCGAAGGTAGAGGCTTTAGCCCACTGAGCCACCTAGGCGCCCTGAGATACAATTTGTAGTGCAGAGACTGTTCCTCAAAAGCAATGGTTTGGTCCCTTTGGCTGCCATGGGAGTGCCCAAAAACATATGCCTATGGCCTCAGCAGCCAATAAAGTCATCCCACTTCAGAGATAAACTAGATTCTCTTCTCTCCACAGCAAATATCCTAACAGTGATCATCCTCTCTCAGCTGGTAGCTAGAAGGCAGAAGTCCTCCTACAACTATCTTTTGGCACTTGCTGCTGCTGATATCTTGGTCCTCTTTTTCATTGTGTTTGTGGACTTCTTGTTGGAAGATTTTGTCTTGAACATGCAATTGCCCCAGGTGGCCAATAAGATCATAGAAGTGCTGGAATTCTCATCCATCCACACCTCCATCTGGATTACTGTTCCATTAACCATTGACCGGTATATTGCCGTCTGCCACCCGCTCAAGTACCACACGGTCTCCTACCCAGCCCGCACCAGGAAAGTCATTGTAAGTGTTTACATCACCTGCTTCCTGACCAGCATCCCCTACTATTGGTGGCCCAACATCTGGACTGAAGACTACATCAGCACCTCTGTACATCATGTCCTTATCTGGATTCACTGCTTCACCGTGTACTTGGTACCTTGCTCTATCTTCTTCATCTTAAACTCAATCATTGTGTACAAGCTCCGGAGGAAAAGCAATTTTCGCCTGCGTGGCTACTCCACAGGGAAAACCACGGCCATCTTGTTCACCATTACCTCCATCTTTGCCACACTCTGGGCCCCCCGCATCATCATGATTCTCTACCACCTCTATGGGGCACCCATCCAAAACCGCTGGCTGGTGCACATCATGTCCGACATTGCCAACATGCTGGCCCTTCTGAACACAGCCATCAACTTCTTCCTCTACTGCTTCATCAGCAAGAGGTTCCGCGCAATGGCGGCTGCCACACTCAAGGCCTTCTTCAAGTGCCAGAAGCAACCTGTACAGTTTTACACCAACCATAACTTTTCCATAACAAGTAGCCCCTGGATCTCACCGGCCAACTCACACTGTATCAAGATGCTGGTATACCAGTACGACAAAAATGGAAAACCTATAAAAGTATCCCCATGACCCCACAGACTTGGCACCTAGTGCCTCTGTCTAATCTATTTCCAGATGGGAGGGTAGCCCACTTAAGAGTGCTAACCCGATTTCCTGTCTCCATGGACTGAGCAACTCTCAGACTGGTAGATGAGAAAAGATGGAAGAGGAGAAAGAAAAGCATCAATCTTGTTTTCATTTATGCATTTATTTTCACAATGTTACTTGACAGCAAAAGTTCCTACCAGTTTGAAGATTCCTTTGGAGGTTGTGTCATCATCCTGTGGCCAGTGAGGACACAGAGTAAAGAAACAGTCTATGACTTTGCCTTGGCACCATCCACAGTCATTGGGAACCACTCATTTATGTGACACACCAAGCCACAGTAGCAGGTAGCTGATTCCACACTCTTCTTCCAAGAGCTGAGGTCAACCACTGCTTCCCTGTGCCATCCCCAGCATCTAACAGTGCTGACCAATTCGGGGTTTTTCCAAGGTGCCCTTTGTCTTAGAGAAGGTTGTGGTCTTGAACTGGCCCTGGAACCCTATACTACAGAATGACACTGTGGGGACAAGGGAGTATAATCCCATCCAAACTCTGGCCAGAGCTTCTTTGGAAAGGCTCCAAACCAACATAACTATGACCCTCAGATCTGGGTCTAAAATGCAGTCTTTCTATTCACCATTATGTATAGATTTTATCTATCTCCTCCAAAATAAAGACCCCGCCTGGTGCATTGGGGGAAAGGAGGATCTCTTGAGCCCAGAAAAACAAAAAAATAAGCCCACTCTTGCCACTGTTTCAACCCATCCCCATGTCAGCTATGCATGATCCCTTTACTCAAAACAGCTTCTTAGTGCAGTGCCACTTAAGCTTCCTGGAGAAGCCTTTTACATGTAGAGTTGCCAACCCTGCCTCCTTGCTTGCTGAAGTCTTCACCAAATTGCTTTATTTGAAGTGACTTCCAAACTGGATTTAATTTTCAAGGGTCAGGAACTGTAGCTTTCCAGGTGTGAAGGGAGGCATTCTCCGCTCTGCCCCACAGTCCAGTTGGCATTGCTATTCAGCCACAAATGCAGATAAAACTGACATGGAAAGGTGCCCATGTTGTTTGCTTGTCTGCCCTTTGATGCATATGGCTCAAAAGGGTGGTGCCAGTTTTCAGTGAAGCGATTTAATCCAGATCCTTTGCAAAATGATAAAATATGAATCTATTTATTTGTTCTCCCTTTGCCTGTCCAAGGCAAGAATAGCTCTACAATGTAATTAATAGGGGCTTCCCTGGGATTTACCACTCACGTGTGCACACACACATGCTGTGATGTGTTTTAAAAGGGAAACCCATGCTGGAGTTCCTCTTACTTAGCCTTTTTAAAAATTTCTCTTCCAGGTTCCCAGTATTTTTCCTGTGCTAGAAAAAATCTCCCAAAATGATTTTGGAACTTTATGATATTTTTGGTGACCAAACAAAAAGCAGACAGTCCTCCTGGAACACTTGGTTCCTCAGGTTGGATTCTTACTACATTTTTAGTCCTAAATTGGAAGGCATGTCTACCCTTTTTAAGGGAATTTGCAATAAATGAGTATGGCAGAAAAGGCCCCAGTGCAACACAAGCCCTAAACTTGAGTCAATGCCCTCAATACTAACTCAATGTAATTTTAGGTTATGGTAGTCCTGATGATCCTAATTCCTATTCCTTTAAATGACTGTAGTAGAGTCTCATCTTACCCAAAGATTAGATTCTAAAGTCACTATGAAAGAAAAAAAAAAACCTGGCAGAGCCAAAGTTAACTCTGCAAAGTCATCAGGAAGGAGCCATGTTGGAGACCACATTCTATCCTTTATAAAATCTAACTCAGCAAAGTTCTTCTCCAGCAACAGAACAGATTTCCTAGATCAAGGACAAGACAAAGTTGGTGTGCACTTAGCAACCACATTGTATGACTCTAATGTATCTTAATGAGAACTTTAAGATCACACTTGCGCAGCAAAATGCTCCCATTAGAAGAGGTTCATGGAAATTGAGGTTTCCATACTAACAAGGAGGTTAGTATGTCCCATATGGTGGGCAGACTCCTCCACATCATTTAAATTCCATTTCTTTCTGTTTCTTTTTTGCCAAGCATGTGTAGTCTGAATATGTCGTGTTCATTAAATGTGTGTATGATGTGATTCCACTACACCCCCTTATGAATGAACATTGACCAAAGGCTACTACCTACACCGAATATATATATACATATACATATATGTATATATATATATATGTATTTATTTATTTTTTAAACACATAGCTCAAAAAATACTAGTTTGAGCTATATGTGGATGAGTCACAGTGCAATAGCTATAAAGACTAAGCAATTCCTCTTTAAGAATGTATGCAACATGGAAAATAGGTGTGTGGGTCTCAGTGCCCTCTGCTCCACATTTTTTATTGTATGTAAAAATTGTTGATGTTTAAAAAGTTAAAAAACTGGGTGTGCATTTGGAATGTTTTCCTCATACACTCATTTATTACTTCTCTTACCAATAGAGGTTGTACCAAGTAGTATTGTGATCTTTTTTCCTTCTGATAATATTTTAAATTTTGATAAATAATATCTAGAAGAGGTCCGATTCTTGAAGGCATTTCAATGAGTTGTTGTCTTCTGGTTAAAATGAGTAAGAGTGCCCCCACTGGGTTAGGTTGGTACATATGTCCTAAACTTTATTTTAGATAATCTATGGACTTTTAATTTATTATTATTTATAGTAATAATTGTGGACAATAATAAGGTTTAAAAAAAACTTTTAAGCCTTTTCTTTCAGGCCAGTTTTGGAAACAGAGCCTTGAATTTTGAAGCCTGTCTTGTATAGCTGCTGTTGATGGCATTTAAGCAACTGCCTTATACCAGGTTTTTTGTGAAAGACTGTTAACTAGCATCTCTCTTGTGTTGCTTGTGTCCTCGGGTGGACATGCAGTGATGCTACCTACACATGTACATGCTTTTTATTGAACAGCTCAAGCACTGAACTGTCTCATGGGCAAAGAAATGAGGAGCATGACAGACAAACCATAAAAGACAGACCATGAGAAGGTATGAACTTCCACTTTGCAAACATTCTGCAATTGGAAGGTTATTTTGCACAGTTGGTGCCTACTGGTCCAACATAAGGGGCCTATCTGAAGTGAATTAAAGACTATAATGTTGGCTATTCCAGTTCAAAGAATGGAATAAAATGTTACCATAGAAGAATAGTAAATGTTCATATTTTCTTAATTAGATAATATATTGTGTTTGAACTTGTTTGTATTATAATAAACTCTAACATGGTGCACTCTTGGTGTTTGGAATTTGCATATACATTTTTTATGACTAAAAAGTTTTAAAATCTTACATTTAAATTTAAAATTTTAAATGAGCACTTTCCTTGTACTTTGTGCTGGTGCGAGAATGTGACCTAAGTCCCACCTGTCCCTTGTTAGCCAGATATATTTCATAATTTAAGACCACTGAACTCTGCTTCCTATAATCCTAATGAGGTAGCTTACTGGGTATAAATCTTAATTCTCTTCTGACTTCATCCTCTACATGTCCTCGAGACAGTGATGGCTATAATCATAAGTGGAGATCTAGCATAACGGCTAAGAGCTTGGACTGTTTTTTCCCTCGTGACTTATTTGTAAATGAAAGTTTGTATCTTTTGACCCCGAGCCCATTTTTCCTACCTTCATCCCCCACCTCTGGCAAACACCAGTTTCCTGTATCAGAGCTTTGGTTTTGGTTTGGTTTTGTTTGTTAAATTCCACATACAAATGAGATCATACAGTATTTGTCTTTTCTCTGACTTATTTCACTTACTGTAAAGCCCTCTAGGTCTATCTGTGTTGTTGCAAATGGCAAGATTTCATTCTTTTTTATGGCTGAATAGCATTCCATTGTGTATATACACCATATTTTCTTTGCCTATTAATCTATTAACGGACACTTAAGTTTCTTTCATATTTTGTAAGAGCTTGGATGTTGAAGTCAGACAATGGGTATGTCCCAGCTCCACCATTTACTAGATGGGTGGCCTTTAACAATCCTTTCAAGATCAATGAAAGACTGTCCTCAGATAAAAATGGCATAAAACTTAATTTTTTCCAGTTGCCTCCAAGGTAAAAAGAGGCTCTCAAAGTCAGGAAATCAAGGTCTGGAGTCAGTTGT